>JAOBSW010000554.1:0-117131 GCA_026214975.1 Gentiana macrophylla | reverse complement strand
TTTTCTTTTAGGCACATCGAAGCTTGGTGATTGCTATACAGTATATCATGAGTCACCAGCGACTCAAAAGCTGCCGTATTATAATGAGTACTTTTAGCAACTTGAGACAGTGGATAAAACCAAGTCGATTTTAAACTAAGCATGGTATTCATCCTGAGCGGTATCTCGTATATGCCAATATGTTTAATGAGTTGGAGCAATTCCTTTCAGAGCTCATGAAAGTGGAAGAGAAGAAGATGGACCTCTATAAGGAAGGAGTTAGCTCATGAGATGTCTGATGCCGCATCATTGGGATTCATGAAAAGAACATGCGAGATTCTTGAAGAAAGCCTTGGGGTTGAGACTCTTCAGAAGAAGGCTACCGTTGTGATTGGAAATAAGCGGAAACTTTTTGGGACAGTCAGAGTAATTGTTGGAAATATTATTTATGTTTTGATGATGATTACCACAGTAATAGACAAATCACTTACAACCACATGATGATGAAGTTCGCCAACTAAGCCCATTTATAGTGCGTAATGGAAGAAGAAGCAAGAAATGGGCTATAGAGATAAATGTATAAGCCATATCTAAGTCGAACTTTGTATAAACAATTGTTTCCAGGACAAGCATTGCAATTGAATAGGAACTAGGCTAACAAATGGTGAGTCACAACAAGAAAATGAGTTATAACAAGAAAGCTGAATATGGCACCAGAGAACTGAGGGTTCGCTTCTCGGTTATGCTAAAAGCGAAGAAGATAAGTTACATTTGAGGACCTGAGACTCGGTTACACATCTAGAAGGCCCAGAAAAAAGACTCGAGACACTAGGACTCGATTCTGAAGACTAAAAGAATCGAGAATTAGCAAACTTCGGTTAGAAGCTCGATTAAGTCGTGACTATAAATCAGAGATTCAGCGAGCCAAATGCATGGTGACTGGCGCCCAGGTTATAGATCATGTAAAGCTCAGATAATCTTAAGGACAAGATTATTTAGCTACGGAGAAAGAAAACCTGATGGTAGTGCTCGACTGTAGTCAATTAAAGTAAGATATTAAGTAAAACAAGGTTACTTTCGATTTTGAAGAAGAGTAGATAAAGCTGAGTTAAGTCGCTGACTTGAATTTAAGCGGCAATCGACAAAAGTCATTTACATATGAGCGTTGGCTAAATGACAAATTATAACGACTGCAAACTATTGACACTTCCATCACTCTATAAATACAAGAAGATTCACTCAAAGAAGAAGAAGAGAGGATCGGAAAAAGAGCTTTTACAAGCATATATTCGAGAGATCGGATCAGATCCGGATTTAGAAAAATCGATTATATATATCTAGAAAAGTCCATGGAATTGCCTTAAAGATTTAAAAGAAAGATCCGATAACCATTTAAGGAGGAAAGAAGCATCTTGGAGCTCACAGTCGAGATCGGAAAGAATGAAGATGACTCAACAATTACTCCTGATTAATTCTAAACCTAACCTTTGTGAAAAGGGTTGGTGGGCATAGTTTGAGAAAGCAATTCTACCTTTTCTCACGTGCGGTGATACTTCTGACCGATTAGTGCGATCTGGAATTGTATATTAGTGGTGAGTGGTGAAGAGAGCAATTCCACCTCCGAAAGATCGATGTGCGAGTGAATGGAGCAATCTCACCTTTCTTCATTTTGTGAAGGCAATTGAAACTAGGGTGTAAGTGAAGGATCATCGTAGTGCTAGGATTTTTATAGCGGTTATCTCATTATTCTAGTGATACCTCCTCATACATGTGAAGGGGAGGCGTCTGGGATTACACACCTGGAACTTCCATAAACAAATCTTGTGTTGATTTACTTTATGCATTAGTGTTTGTTTTATTTATTGCATTATCACTTTCGTGAGACACCGTGACAACGAGTCGGCCGAGGCCGATACATAGAAGGTCTAGTTTTACATTTTACATCTATTGCACTAAAGGCTAATATTTTATCCATTGCTGATTAACAAAACTAAATATAAGTCGGCATTAATTTATATTCAGTTGAGCTAAGCCAGACTCATACAAATTATGGGGCAGAACAAAAACAGGCCGAGATCAGTTTAAGTTTTAGAAAAACTCAGTTCTGGGCTTTTCCTTCTCGAGATTAGTTTTGGTGACAATTTTATTCACCCCCCCCCTCTAAACTTGTGTCGGCCTTTCCAAGGACCAACAATTTAGTATCATAAGCAGTTCTTTCATTTGGAAGAGATCCAAGGATATACTTTTTAAACCAATTGTTGAAGACCCTCCTTGTCAGATTGAGTTCACTTAGTTTCAATGTCTACATCTAGAACTAGAAGTTGGCTTATTCACTGACTAATTGCTTGCAAAAATATATCGATTTTGAGGATCAAATGATCAAAAGGTTCGGTCGGCGGATTTATATACAAATTGAGAACCTCGGCTTCGGTGATGATGTGGATACAAACTTCAATGTTCATATTAATTGAATCCAGAGTTTCATCACTAAGAGACCTCTCAAAAGAAGAAGGAAAGGAGTTGCAAGTAGTTGTTGATATAGAAGATTCATCACAAGAACAAAAAAGAGTACACTCGAATCTAAAGCGCATCAAATCATCAAGAAAGGTACATTCTTCAAATCACGTTATCATTTGTTGAACTCGATCAAAAACTTTGATCTTGTCAAGTTAAGCCGAAAAACTTACGTTGGAACTAAAATTAAAGGCAGAAGAACTTGACAAAGAAAAATTTTGGAATGAGTTTCTTGAAGCGAGGTGTCAAATCTAAATTGATAGATTAATGTCTAGTAAATTTGACAAAAGTAATGATAATACCCCCACTGCCCGAGTCTTGAAACTTCAAAAGTACAAACTTTAGAAATCAAGATCTTTTTGGAAGATCTGTGGATTACACAAGAAACAAAAAATGTTAAATCTCAAAAGATCCTTGTGAAATCAACTAAGATTAGCGTAATGGTTTATCGAAAGAGTTGAGAATGTTTTCTCTCAACAAAGCTGAAAATAATATTTGATAACTAACTTCACGGACCCAAAAAGCCATGGGTACCAAAGAAAACTTAAGCTGTTTATGCAGGAAAAGTCGATTCACATTACAAAATCCTCAGCCGACTTATATACAAAGCGAGAAGGCAAAAGGCGATGAAGGACAAATTGGTCAAAAGTAAAACTTTCCAGCTACCGTCGGCGTTTGGGTGACACATGGCAAATCACTCGAAGCCACGTGTCAATCGAGAAAAAAGTAGATGTACATCCACTACATAATCTCATTGATTGTGACACACGACTCTCAGTTTGAAAGCGATTGCAAAATCTTGACAAAATCTGCTCACCCAAAATCAAGCATTCAAGAATCAATGGAAGCGATACAACATTGTGATGGAATCACCACCACGACTGGACAACTTCATCAAAAATCCTCAAACTCCACCCTTTCAATCCAAATTACAAAGAAGATCAAAAGATTTGAGGATTGGAGAATTTGATTGATACAAAGGTCACTACCTTGTGTCCGGATGGCATCGAGAGATTTCTGAGGAATGCCGAAATCATCAACAATGGAAAAAGCTTCAAAAGCATTTGTTCAAGAGAAAAGCTTTACTGTTGATGAACATCCGCTATCACTTGTCTTTGGCCTAGACATAATGGGAGGATCTTCATCTTTCACATTGAAATGAAGAAAAGAGCAAACTTTGGAGTGTCCTTTGCAATCAACAAGAAGAAGAAGAACTTCATTGGCTCCATTTATCAACAAAAGAAAGAATTCGACCTTGACAATACTTCTTACGAAAGCGTCATCGGTCACGTTAAAATTTCTATATCTCTCAATTGATAAAATGAAGATGATTTACGCTATTTGGTTTGAAGAGAAATTGGATTGGAACAAATTTATTCTCAATTATTTGATGAAGCAAATTTGGAGGAAGATAAAGAAAGAAGCAAAGAAAGAAAGGACAGGTGGAGAAGTTTCTACTAAAAAGGGCTACACCTATCTAGTCAAAGAATACTAGATCACCACTCTATCTCCAAATCAACTCCAACCATAGTCAAACAAGAATGTGTCCACCAAAGCTGGGAAAAGAAAAATCATCGAGGAAGAAAGTGAAGTTTCTGACTCCAGTTCAAGCGAGATCATAAAACTGGATGATAGAACTATAAGAAGACAGAAAAGGTTGTGGAACAAACTTGAGGCAGAAAACCAAACAAGTGGAAATTAATATTGATGATGAAAGTGATTTTGAAGCGATGAAGAATCGGAAGAAAGTGAAGAAAACGAAGGAAGCAAGGCAGATGAAAGCTAGATGATGTAGAAATGGAAGAGAAAATACCAAGAGATTGAAGAATCCAAGAAAAGCTGGCGATGAAGAATGCGGAGGAAGTGAATTTCTCACTACCATGTATGGGGAATACACTAAAGAGAAAAGAGAAGCCGTGGAAGATGCAGAATTCTGCCAGGCTGAGTATGAAAAGGAACTAACAGTTCCTGATGTTCATTTTTATTATCCTGAGGCCAGCACCTCATCTCAGGCCCCTGAGGCATCTACAAGCAAATTGGCAACAGAAGAATTTCAGCATCAGAAAGTGAAGCTGAAAGAAGGAAAAATGTGGAAGAAATCATTGAGGGCGTAATGCACACCCTACAACAGAAGCTTTTCGACCTACATGATTTCATTGGAAGATCACACTTCTCAAGTCTATTCGTATACTCTAACATCATCACCCTTCGTATGTTATTTGAAGATTGCTATCGCTTATCTTCAAAAAAGGGGGAAGATAATGATAAAGTTGGTGATGAAGTTAAGGAAGCTGAAACAACTGAAGAAATCTATGCCAAACGGTTGATCAAAGAACAAGATGAACAAATAGACACTGATCTACAGACCATTGATCTTCTGTCTATTCAAAAGAATGAAGGAGTGATTGACATTCTGATCGAAGAACTGGTCAAAGAAGAGACCTTCATAGAAACAAGGTCTGAAGAAGATGAGGAAAACGCAGTTCAAGTTGTGCTGAGCATCAGAAAGAAACTTGCAATTTGTATCAGATTGAAGGAAAATCTAAGAGCTATGAAAGATAGTTGGACAAGAACTAAGGAGGAAGCTGAACCAGAAAGGAAAGATGAAAAGGAACCAGAAAAGGAAGCTAAAAAGAAATCTAGTCTTATCTCAGAGGAAGAAGAGAAGGTAATGAGTGAAGAAATTAAAGAGATCTTGGCAAATTCTAAAGTTGGCAACAATGAAGAAGCAAATCATTTGCTAAATGAATACTTAGAGATCAAGCCTAGAGATGGTGAAACTAAAGAAGAAGGAAAACCAAGTAGATCTCTAGAGACAAAAAGGAGTATCTTTGTAGGTGAAAAATTGTTTGCTTTGGAAAGAGAAAAGATGTAATCTATTCAGTTTTTAACTCAGTCTGTTTCATTTTGAATTCTTGTAATAAACTTGGCTGTTCTAGTTTGCTATCTTAATTTGTTTTGTTATGATTTCTTGCACTATTCCTTTATTATTGCTTTTAGGGAGGGTTATGATACATCATCAAAAAGGGGGAAATTGTTGGAAATATTATTTATGTTTTGATGATGATTAAATCACTGAAAATAGACAAATCACTTACAACCCGTGATGATGAAGTCGTAACTAATCATTATAGTGCATAATGAAAGAAGAAGCAAGAAATGGTCTAGAGATAAGCGTATAAGTTCTATCTAGAGTCCTGAACTTTGTATAGGTTGTTTCAGGACAAGAATTGAAATAGAATAGGAACTAGGCGAATAGTTTTGAGTCACAACAAGAAAAGCGAGTTATATAACAAGAAAGCGAATATGCACATGAAGAATCCGAGGTTCAAACTCACTTATGCTAAAGCGAAGAAGATAAGTTCGCTTGAGGCACCTGAGACTCAGATTGGCTTATCTAGAAGATGGCCCGAGGACACAGACTCGATTCTGAAGACTAAAAGAAGCGAGGTGGCAAACTCGGTTAGAAAATTGATTAAGTCGTGACTATAAATCGAGATTGAGCAAGTCTGTGGTGACACAAATCCGAAGGTTATAGATCATGTAAAACTGAATAATCTTAAGGACAAAGATTATCAGCTACCTGGAAAAGAAGAAACTGAATGGTGTACTCTGACTTAGTCAATTAAAGTAAGATATTAAGTAAACAAGGTACTCAGTTTTGAAGAAGAGTAGAAAACTGAGTTAAGTCCTTGATTGAATTTAAACTGACAATACGACAAAAGATCGTACATATGAACGTTGGCTAAATGACAAGTGTAACGGCTACAAGAGCTAGTGACCGCTACATCACCCCTATAAATACACAAGAGATTCACTCAAAAGAGAAGGGAGAGGAGGATCGAGAAAAGAGCTTTACAAGCATATATTCGAGAGATCGAGATCCGTTGAGAAAAATCAGATTATATATATCTAGAAAAAGGGAAGCCAGGGAATTGCCTTGAAGATTTAAAAGAAAGATCCATTAACCCATTAAGGGGAAAGAAGGCATCTTGGAGCTCAGAGTCGATCGGAAGAATCAGATGACTCACTCATTTGAATTAATCCTTGATTAATTCTAAACCTAACCTTTGAAAAAATGGTTGGTTTGGGCATAGTTTGAGAAAAGCAATTCTACCTTTCCTCATAATACGGTGATGCTACGGCTGATTAGTGCGATTTGCGGTGGATTTGTGTATATTAGTGGTGAGCTAGTGAAGGAGCAATTCCACCTCCGAAGATCGGTGTGCAGTGAAGAGGAGCAATCTCACCTTTCTTCATTTTGTGTAGGCAGTGAAACTAGGGTGTCGTGAAGGATTTGTCATAGTGCTAGGATTTTGTAGCGGTTATCTCATTATTCTAGTGATACCTCCTGCGCCACAGGAGAAGGGAGGCGTCTGGGATTACACCACCGGAACTTCCATAAACAAATCTTGTGTTGATTTACTTTATGCATTAGTGTTTGTTTCATTTATTGCATTATCACTCAAAGAAACACCAGACAATCGAGTCGAAGACAGCGATACATAGAAGGTCTAGTTTTACATTTACACATCTATTGCACTAAAGGCTAATATTTTATCCATTTGCTAGATTAACAAAACTAAATATAAGTCAACATTAACTTATATTCGAGTTGAGCTAATCAACTCCGCTACAAAGTTAAGGGACGAGAACAAAAGCGGCGAAGATCGGTTTAAGTTTCGAGAAACTTCGTTCTGGATCTTTTCCTTCTCGAGATTAGTTTTGGTGACAAGTTTATTCACCCCCCCTCTAAACTTGTGTCGGCCTTTCCAAGGGACCAACAAGAATTATCAAGGAGCACCGCAACGAAATACTAAGTAGAACAACGGCTCTCCGGCGCTTAATGCCCCATACATTGCACCTCTGTGTTCCAAGTGCAATAGGAATCATTCGGAGAGTGCGAGCTAGTTCAAAGCGGTTGCTACTTTTTGCGGAGAACCGAGGCACTTTTCTGGGAATGTCCCAATAAGGGAGTAAAGAGAGTGCGAGCCGAGGAAGCGGTAGGGGCGGCCCAAGCCGACCGTTCGAGTTTTTGCATCTGATGCTAGAGATGCAGAACCAGAAGACGATGTTATCTCAGGTACCTTGTTGTTATTTTATTGAGATAGTTTTATAGCACGTTTATTCATGCTGTAATTTTATTTAAATGAATGAATATGCATCCTAGGTACGATAATGCTAGATAACCTAGTGGTCAGAGCTTTGTTCGATACGGGAGCGTCTAACACTTTTGTGTCGACCAAGGTAGCTAAGAAGTTGAGTTTACCCTCGGAACCTTTAAGAAACACCTTGGAGATAACTACACCGTTAGGGAAGGTAACAAAGGTAACTAGGATGATACCTCAAGTGGAAGTTCGAGTTGGATCTTATCAATGCAAGAGTGATTTCACTATTTTAGACTTTTCAGATTTTGATGTGATTCTTGGGATAGATTGGCTATCCGAGAATTTTGTTCACTTAGATTGCCGGGAGAAGAAAGTGACCTTTAAAGTACCCAGGAAATCGAGATAAGGCGTATCAAGGAATGTGTACAAGCCGAGTAAGCGACATCCGATAATTTCAGCGGTTAAGGCAATTAGAGCTTGTCGGAAAGGGTTGTGAAGGCTACTTGTTGTGCGCAGTGGATGTGGAACAAGTGAAGCCATAGCTAAAAGAAACTCCGGTAGTGAGAGAGTACCTGAAGTGTTTCCGGAAGAGTTACCGGAAACATGCCGGATAGGAAATCGAGTTTGAGATCAAGCTAATACCGGAGCGACACTGATTGCCAAGGCACCCTATAGAATGGCACCGGCTGAATTAAAAGAGTTGAAAGCTCAACTTAGGATATGCTTGAGAGGAATATAATTCAGCCCGATTATTACGCCTTGTGGAGCCCCTGTTTTGTTCGTGAAGAAGAAATATGGTAGCATGAGGATGTGCATCAATTATAGGGCATTGAATAATCTTACCATCTAGAATAAGTATCCTTGCCGAGGATAGATGTGAAGGATGTGTGTTCTTAGATCTAAACGAGTTAGATCTATGCGCGAATGGATGGATCACGATTTATATGACACAATTCATAATTAAAGGACTTAAGTACTACAAGGGGGTTTAAGATTATGTTACCAATAACGGGAAGAGTCGCCTTGATCTTCCGATGTGTTCTCCAAACGGTGGTTGGTGGACACCGATCCTTAGATTTGAAACCTCCTTGATATGCTTTTAAGAAAAACTCTAAGTTTTTCTTCAACCAAAAACAAAGACAAGAAACA
Source organism: Gentiana macrophylla (assembly GCA_026214975.1). Classification (NCBI taxonomy): domain Eukaryota; kingdom Viridiplantae; phylum Streptophyta; class Magnoliopsida; order Gentianales; family Gentianaceae; genus Gentiana; species Gentiana macrophylla. The sequence continues at coordinate 108,381 of JAOBSW010000554.1, read as the reverse complement.
AATTTTTCTCTCTTTATTCTAGTGTGAAGTAAATTTTGCCTTGTCTTTTGTCTTGGAAGAACTCTCTTTATATAGGAGAGTAAATCCTTGGCCTCCAAGTTTCTAATTAATTAAATAAATAATTAAAAAGAAATCACAATAAAGGATAATTTCATTTATAAAAGATTGTGATTAATCAATCAATCAATTACAAATCAATTATCTTTTATTAATTAATTATTTAACAAGTAAATAATTAATCACACAAGAAAATCAATTCTTGCCCTTTTAATAGCTAGAGGCGCCACACACTAGGAGTTTAGGCCCACAGAAAATGTCTTTTCATGTATTATATTATTCAAATTTCAACTAAATAATATTTTGCATATCAATTAATTAGCCCGACCAATTAATTATCAACGAGGCCCAAAACAGGAAAAACATCTCGAATTACATGAGCCACATCGGGGACCATGGACCTATAACCGATAGCTCTAATAATTAATTATTCATCGAATGTAAATAAAAGTACATTAATTATTAATTCGGGGATTACGCCACCATAAACCCGAAATCCGAACTCTACCGATTATAGATGTATACTTATACTCAACCCATGCCGAGTGAATAAGCGTCCATTGATATAATCACTACATACGGATTAACCCTCCATAGACTGTCCATTCTGAGTGGGAAGTCTCCGTGAACCCGACTCAGAATATCTTATCCTTATTTACCATTAAACCCCCGATGATCAATTAGCACACATATCTGACTAGTAGCTAATTAGTCAAATGTGAACTCCCGGGATCGATCACTTTCTTAGGCTAACAAACAAGGGGAATGTCTCTCTACTTCCCGCAGGAAGGAATGGATTCCATGTCTGTGAAAATCAGAACTACTCACTCATCTGGAGATAGTGCCAATGAGAAGTGGCTTGGAACACATATTAAAGTGAACCGTAACTAACACATCAAACACTACCCCGGGACAAGCAAAGACTCCTGTGATCACCTCGAGGATTAAGGTTGATCCATATATGATCATCTAATGATTTAATAAGATTACTCGATTACGGAATTATACCGAGAAATTGAGTTAAATCGGTCGATCTATATGAATGCCATCATATATAAAAGCCCCACGTAGGTACCCTCTACCGACAGTCCGGATAAGACTATCACACCCTAAGGTGTTCAGGCGCATTATTGGTGTTTTAATCAAGAGACCTAAACTCGATTAAGTTCACCCACGGACTATGAGCTTAAGTATATCACCACTAACTCAATCCTCACATGCATGCCATACTGAAAGTTAAGCGGTTACATACTCTGATATACTTAGGGTTTTGCGTGATGTATTATTTACAAGCACAAAGCAAGTAATAAGGTGAGATAAAATCTGTCATCCATTACTAAAAACAATTACACAAATTGTCTTTCGGGCACTACACCTAACAAGATGATCTGTTCAATCAGTTGCAAGGCAAGAAAGTGTTCTCTAAGATTGATCTTAGGTCCGGATATCATCAGTTGAAGATCAGGGTGGCAGATATACCGAAGACGGCTTTTAGTACGAGGTATGGACATTATGAGTTCTTGGTTATGCCTTTTGGACTCACTAATGCTCCATCCGCATTTATGGATTTGATGCAGCGAGTCTTCATGCCATACTTGGATAAGTTTGTGATAGTGTTCATAGACGACATCCTAGTGTACTCTAAGGATGAGAAAGAACATGAAGAACACTTAAGGATAGTGTTAGATACCTTGAAGAAGAACCAATTGTTTGCTAAGTTCTCTAAGTGTGACTTTTGGTTGAAACAAGTCAGTTTCTTGGGACATGTCATTTCTGGAGATGGCATCCAAGTTGATCCAGCAAAGGTAGAAGCAGTTGAGAATTGGCCTAAACCTACTACAGTTTCGGAAGTAAGGAGCTTTCTTGGTTTGGCTGGCTACTATAGGAAGTTCGTGCAAGACTTTTCAAAGATAGCTACTCCACTCACTAAGCTTACACAGAAGAATGTGAAGTTCGAATGGACTAGCGAGTGTGATACTGCTTTTCATACCCTGAAGGATAGGTTGACTACGGCCCCAGTGTTGGCAGTTCCGGAGATCTTCGATAACTACGATGTCTACACGGATGCTTGGGGACGAGGTCTAGGTTGTGTGTTGATGCAAGGTTGGAAAGTGATAGCTTATGCATCCAGCGATTGAAGGTGCATGAGAAGAACTACCCCACACATGACTTAGAATTGGCGTGCGTGTGTTTGCATTAAAGACTTGGAGGCACTACTTGTATGGAGTTAAGGCAAGGATCTTCACCGACCACAAGAGTTTAAAGTATTTCTTCACACAAGAGAATCTGAACATGAGACAACGGAGATGGCTAGAGTTCGTGAAGGACTATGATTTGGATATTCGAGTACCATCCAGGCAAAGCCAATGTAGTGGCGAGATGCTTTAAGCGAGAAACCAATTTTTTAGTTTCAAGCGTCGAGTTGTGTGCGAAATGTTATATGGGCTGGAAATCAATAGGTTTGATCGAGTTGAGGATCGGCAGATTTGTGGCGCCGTTGTTAGCAAGGTCAGAATTGATGGATGACATTCGGGAGAAGCAAGATGACGACCCAGCTTTGGTTGATTTGAAGCGAGTTGCTAGAGAAAAGCCTACAGTGGGTTATGTCCTGGATAAGAATGGCAACCTTTGGTACCAGGATCGTTTATGTGTGCCTAATGTTGGCGACTTGAGACAGAGAGTTATGGAAGAGGCACATAGGATTGCTTTTGCAGTTCATCCAGGTGCTACTAAGATGTCTGGAGACTTGAAGGAGAAGTTTTGGTGGCCTTCGATGAAATTGGAAATAGCCAAGTTAAATGGCGAGTGTGACATTTGTCGAAGTGAAGGCGAGCACGAGAAGACCGGGAGGAATGCTTAAGCCCTTGGACATCCTTGAATGGAAATGGGATAAGATCACTATGGACTTCATCACCGGTTTACCAAGGACAAGAGGTGGGCATGACGCGATTTGGGTAATTGTGGATAGACTGACTAAGTCCGCCCATTTCTTACCGTATAAGGTTGATATGCCTTTGAAGAAGATGACGACACTATACTTGGATAATATAGTGAAGTTACACGGAGTTCCTATCTCTATAGTCTCGGATCGAGATAGTCGATTCGTCACCCGGTTTTGGAAGAGTTTACTATAAGCCTTTGGAACCAAGTTGGATTTGAGTACGGCCTTTCATCCTCAGACAGATGGACAATCTGAGAGGACCATCCAAACACTTGAGGACATGCTAAGAGCCTGTGTTTTGGAAGTAGGTGGATCATGGGATGATTACCTACCGGTAGCAGAGTTTGCTTACAATAATGGTTATCATGCAAGTATAGGCATGCCGCCGTTTGAAGCGTTGTATGGAAGAAGATGTAGAACGCCGTTGTTTTGGGATGAAGTCAGGAAAAGACAGATTACAGGGCCGTAAATGGCTGAACAAGCTAAGGAAAGGGTTCGGTTGGTTAAGAAGAATCTGAAAGCAGCTCAAGACAGGCAGAAAAGTTGGGCTGATGCTAGGAGAAGACCGCTTGAGTTTGAAGTCGGTGATAGAGTGTATCTACGAGCTTCACCGATGAAGGGAGTGAAACGCTTTGGACAAAAGGGAAAGCTAAGTCCAAGGTATGTTGGACCTTTTGAAATTCTGGAAAGGATTGGACCGTTGGCTTATAAGCTTAAGTTACCAGAATCGATGTCAAGGGTCCATAGTGTGTTTCACGTCTCGATGTTGAAGAAGTGTCTGACGAAGAATGATGTTGAAACTACGGTTAATCCAGAAATTCTACAAGATAATCTTGCTTATGATGAGAGACCGATCAAGATTTTGGACCGGAAGGAAAAGATGATAAAGAGACGGATGATTCCGTTGGTTTTGGTTTAGTGGAGTAATCATTCACCCGAGGAGGCAACTTGGGAAGTTGAAGATGACATGATCATGAATTCAAGAGTTCGTGAATTTACGGTATGTTCTAGTTTCGAGGACGAAACTCCTTTTAAGGGGAGGAATGTAATATTCGATTTTCGGAAAGAAGCCAGACGTGTCATTTTGCGAAAACAAAATATTATTTTCCTTTTCTTTTATTGAAGTTAAGTATTTTATGGATATTATATATATGGTTTTCGAAATTATGTATATGTAATTAAGGGATTATTCTGATTTTGGTAATTAAAGGACAATTAATGAAAAAGGGATTTATGGGAAATTGGTATTTAAGGGAAAATTAACACACAATAATCCCATAACATAATCAAATCGAGAATTCAGCGTGTGTGCCTTCTTTCTCTCACAAAAATTTGGAGGAAGGAAGAGGCCAAGAGAGTTTTCACAAATTCTAAGAGATAGCTTAATCGTTTTCAGATCAAACGAGAGCTTTGGATTCGTCGTGAGAAGGACATCGTTTGGTCATCAGAGTTTGGGAGTTGCAGCAGATTTTCTGAGGCTGTTTAGATCGGTTTTGTGGCTGCAATTAGGTAAGAAACTCTTCCTATGATCTCAGTTATGATTCGTGAAGTGTAGATCATGTTTTAAGATGTGCAGATGTTAGTAAAAGATGTGTTTTTCGTTGATCAATGATCATAAGTGTCTTTGGGATGTTTAGATATGTTTTCTACGTTTTTCTGAGTTTAATTCGATGTTAATTAGGTTAGAATCGGTTCAGAAATCGAGTGTTGACGATTTTAGCGTTTTGGGAAAAACCAAGGCGGACGGGCGTCTGCAATAGGCGGACGGGCGTCCGAGACCCTAGTATCCCAGACGGGCGTTTGCAATAGGCAGACGGGCGTCTGAGGTGAGATTTTTGATTCGGGATGTAGTGTTTTTGGCAGACGGGCGTTTGGGGTTTAGTGGACGGGCGTATGATACGGACGGGCGTCCATAGGGTTCAAACGGGCGTCTGGCCTGTTTTACCTTGTCTTTACGGTTTTATCATTCTAGTTTGGTTTCGGGCTTCATAATCATGTAATAATTGTTTTAAACCTTAATTTATGATATGATAATATTGGATAACATAAACAAGCCTGAATTGAGCTTCTGATTCGTTCAGTTAAAACACCGAATTTACTCTTAAAGGGAGTTGAAGTTCGGATCCGTCGGAAGAGCATGATAGGCTTGTGCTTTGATGAATTAGTATTCATCAATGTCTGTGTAATTGCTAGGCCTCGTCTATGTCTAGTGGTCTAGGAAGAGAGTAGTCAAGGTGAGGGAGATTAATTGAAAACACATAGGTTGTTAGTTAATCATCCTAATAAAACACGTACTTGACTAGTAAAAGATTAAACAACATGTCTCTTTTGGATAGGCATCAGTCTATATCGCGATGTGTGTGCTACCTCTGAAGGTGGAAGAACTCTGTAGGTCAACAAAACCCTAAGTACGGAGGGACTCCGCTGAGTTGTGCGTACTATCAGAGCCTACCTAGTCTAGCCTCCGTGGATATTGGTGTGATCCACTAATATGTTGCAATCGATATCTCCTGGTGGATATACATCAGGCGTAGTGCCCTTGAGTGCGGTTGTAACATAGATAAGTTCAGTAGAAACGTTTAGTCAATTCATGTTGATGGACATGAGATGAACCCTAGATTGAGTCGGTCAAACTTAAACAACGAAACTTTTAATTATCTTATCTTTATAAATTATAAATGTTGTCATAGCTTCTCTTTCTTATTAAGTACGTTGTACTTACCTCAAATGCATGTTTTCTATGTGTTTGGGGATGAGAAGACGAACATGTAGATAATGTTTACGAGGAGGAGTTCGATGATGACGTTTGAAGACGCCTCATTGAAGACTTTGCTTTTATTATTTTTGTTATTCTTCATTAGACAAGATATTAGACTTTTAGTGCTTTCGAGAACATGTAGTGCACTGCTTACATTACTTTTGGACTTCAGTACTTTTCTTGAATGTAATAAATTACATTTCCTTCCTTAGATTTCATTTCTATTTTTGGATGTTTGGAAATTTTATACCCGAGTCTTTTGCTTGATTTGCTTATTTTTTGATACGACGTAGTAGAACTACGTATAAAGTGAATTTATTTTTATTTTATACGAGCGAACGTTCTTTTTCGGATAAGGCTTCGACTGTGTCTAACGCAGGAGCCTACATAAGGTCCAATCAGACTGTTAAAGCACGCAAGCCCTTTATCACTCACTATGCAACGTAAGAATTGAGTAGTTATATAGAAAAATATTAGGGTTTTATTTTCTTCCTTATAATATATAATTAACTTTATATTAGTTAAAAGACCATAATACCTCTATATTATTATATGGGTTAATTACATCCACTTATCTTTAACCTTTTGTGGTTGCGATGAAACCAAATTGTTAACTACTGCATATACGGACGGTTGTACCGCTGTTATATGATGTTGATATGGTTGTAATCACAATTTTTATGTTTTGTTTCCTTTTATTTAATTTTTTGTTTGCCGGACATCTCTCATAGTCCTACAGGTGTATCACAACGCGCATAACCGTATAAGATAGACATTATTCCGACATATGAACAGTTGTTTCCGTCAACAGACTACTTATTGTTTCGTGAGATCTATGGTCACTCTAGTGCTGTTAAACGAACATAGCCGCGCACAACACACACGAATTCGACTATTAGACTAGGGTTGTAAACGAGCCGAGTCGAACCGAGTATTGCTCTAAACAAGCCGAGCAATTTAAAATATTCTCGAACTGGTGTTCGAACACCAGTATTTCGAACTTGACTTCGAGCCAAGATTCAATAAGCTCGAGTTTTTCATCAAGATTATCGAGTATATTACGTTTCGAAATTTAACTAAAAAATAATTCAAATTATCACTTGATAATAATTATAATAAAAATGTCATTTTGACGAATTACTATTGGATATTTATATTAGAGATGAAAATAATATTTTATTATGTACCAAACAATGTATTTAATGCAAAGTATTTGATAAATCACAAGATACAAATGATATAAAATTAATGAAACTTTAGCATTTTATACATTGACTACAAATATAAAGATAAAATATAAAAGATGCACATACATATCTAATATAATAACATATATGTGTGTATACATATAAATATACATATATGTTTTTAGTATATATAAATATATATTAGAACTTGCTTGTGAGTAGTCGAATCGAAGTATTGCATTGCTTTCGAAGTATCGCTTAGCTTAATATTTGAGTCGAGTCGAGTCGATTTAGTGTTCGAAATGATTTAAGATGAGTCGATCAAGTTTTGGATCGAATCGATCTCGAACTAAATGCGAGTAGTCTGGCTCGCTTATACCCTATCGTTAGTATTTGTGTTCGTTTGTTTGTTTTAACGTAACGAACGAAGATTGAACAAGATTATAAATTTGGTTTTCTAAACGAACGAACAAAACTACTCATGACGTTCGATTATGTTCGTGAACTCCGCTTCATATACATAAACCATTGTACAACCCGACCATCACACATAAGATAATATGCCATCTATAAATACTCTAAAATAACTTTATAGAGTTTCTATAGAGTTCTCGTGGTTTTTATATAGTTCTCCTAAAGTTTTTGATCTTATGACGTTTGAATATTATTTTACTGACTTTTGTTATTTATTCATTTGAACTTGATTTGTTAATTTTTGGGCTAAAAACAGAACTTGATTTTTTATATTTTAACAATGCCAAACTCGAGCGAGTTCAAGTGAAAAAACAAAAATCGTGTAGCAGTTTCAAACTCGAACACGAAATTAAAACAAATTTTCTTTATAAATGAAATGAGCTTGATATAAATTTTTTTCATTTATTAAACGTTCAAAACAAACTCATCGCTTAACAAACCAAACTTGAATATATTTTTTTGCTCATTTTTCAAACGAACGAACAAGCACGCAACATATAAACAAACATAAGATTGAACAACATATACTTCGATTCGACTCAATTTCATTAACAAATTTCTAGGTGACTCTTTCAACAAGATTAGTGTTGTCACGATCATTTAAATACTATTTCGTCTTAACGGTCCTATTCCAGTCTACTTTACGGTATTTACCTTATGTTACATTGGTAATCTTCCGGTTAATTACCATACACATATATATTACTAATCTACTGGGTTCTCTTCGTAATCAAGCTTATACTAACTACTAAGTACTAATCCATTAGGTTATCTTCCCAGTCCGGCCGGCTTATACTGGTCCACTCGAGTCCCGGGATTGCTGTTAGGGCATCGTGGAAATATTGTGGCTAGGGATGTGGTTGTAATGCCGACTAGGATACTTTCTCAATTTTCTAGATAAAAGGGATGTGGTTGCAATGCCAACTAGGATACTTTTTTCAAATTTCTAGATAAATTCACAATGAGAAGGCCATGTAATATGGCCACTGAAACAAACTATAATCCACACAGCGATCTTATCCCCAAGGAGCTGCAAATATCTCTGTGGATGGATACTTAGCACATTCTGATGAATAAAATAGTCCACAAAGATACAATAAACAAAGTTGAAGGGTATTTCGTGCCCTTAAATTACGACAAAGCAACATTCCTAATAATTAAGATAATTGTGAAAAACAGGTCGAAATCTGCGGCTGCATAGTAAAAACCTCCTGAGGTGAATTAACGATCCCCTCGTATGCTGCCTGCCGCCATCTTACATCATATGATATGCGCAAGAATGTCAAACATTTGTACGGCTTAGACTGATAGAATGATCACCTGCTTCTACTCAAAACAGGAACATCTTCGAAAATCTCCCCACAAATTCCTTTTCAACCAAACATTTCTGAATCTATTTGCTGAATATTGGGAAATATCTCTCTCAAAGCTGATATGTAATTTGGATTTTTTGCCTGCAGAGGTTCCAGAAGAAAAAAAAAAACAGGTTTCGGAATTGAAATTTCTTCATCAGAGAACATCACCGATCTATTTTTAAGAATATCTACTGGAAATTCTCTTTAAAGCTAAAACCATAAGACAGCAAATATCTCTATATTTTGTAAGGTAAAAGTGAGACTTGAACATACACATGGATTGCGCTCAAGGTAGATAGTGGTGAGTTTCTGTCTGCAACCAGTAGCTGCCTCAGCAATTTCTTCAAATGATGATATAGCATTGTCATTCAACCATAGATCTTCTAACCTACGGTTAAACAAAGAAGATGATAATTTAGTTTGTACATGACAAAATACATGAACATGCTAAAAGGAAGTATACACATACTGAGTCAATTTATCGATGCCACTAATTTCTGTGAGCTTATTTGATGACACATCCAACACACGGAGGTTTACCAAAGTTGACAAGCCCTCCATTTTTGCAATGCCATTATGGCTCAAATATAATTCTTCCAAAGCAACACATTCCTAAAAAGCATGCAAGGAAGAATTTCACTAAACAATCATCTATGGTGGATTTATGTTCTCGACCATACAGATTTGCGCCCAATAAGTACCTCAAAACCTTTCATCGCAGTCAACCGATTGCTCTGCAGGCTTATCTTTTTTACGCATTTCAATCCACACAGATCAACAGTTCGTATGCGGTTACGTCCAAGCCATAATTCTTGCAAAGTGCTCAAGTTTTGCAGATTCTCCATCACCTAGACACAGTAATGAAATGTTTAGCAATTCTGTAGGGTGATTTGAAAGATTCTTGAACAAACAACTTTTCTGCTGCAAAACAATATTTAGCTAAAGTCCACTCAATCTCGCAAAAATTGCTAGAAAGATAAAGCGTACTGATTACTTCAAGGTTTAACAACAGGTATTATGCTTCCAACATCCACTACATGAAAGGAAAAGCTAACCCGCAATCTGTTGGAACCCAGCTCGAGAATTTGCAATTCATGGAGATGATCAATCTCCTCCATTCTGCTAACTTCATTTTTCGATACATACAGCTCTTTCAGTGTATTTGAGACCTTCGCCAACCCCTCGAGTGATGGAATTTCATTGAAGGAAACGTCAAATACCAATAGTTCTTTGAAAATGCTAACATCAGGAATTTTCTTCAGCTGGTTGTCCCGGAGAACAAGTTCCTGTGAAACAACAGAGCAGGTGGCTAGCTAAGTAGTTGTTAATCTGACACGGAATTTTATTCCAATGATTGAGGCAGCACTCTGTATCTGAGCTTCAATTTGATACTAGATAAACTGATTCTAGTAGAAGCATGCAGTTTATGACGGTCGAGCAAAATCTTTCTTGCCCCAGTAATGTAGGATCAATCAGCTGGCCTACAGACCCATAAAACTGGATTCAAACCTGTTGTGGAAGTTTTGTGAACATTGCATAGTAGATATATTGCCCTCATGCAACACAGAGAAATATAGTTTACTAATCCTGTTATATAGGATCAATATGCAGGCCCCATGTGTGAAGTTGAAATAAATTGAGCCAAGATTGCCCTAAGAAGTTTCACTGCTGAACCATTTACCAATGATACAGAAGTAGTTGCAGCAACTAACAAATAACCAAAAATGGTGGAGGTCCATCTAGCACAACTTACGATTTAAAGACAAGTTCGCACCGTATACTTGGGCTAAGAAGAATAATACAGGAGCCATGGATCAAGCGTTGAAGACGGGCTTTTATTACAAGTTTTATTTATTATTTTTATTAGGAGTCTTATAAGTCTTATTAGAGTCCAATAAGGCCCCATAGCCCATATAGCACAAAATTAATATGGTTTATTAGGATTTTGGAGTCAAATAAAGTCTTCTAGAATTGTGTGGAGGCCAAGAAAGGAGAAAGAAGGCAATTTGTACAATTTAGGCGAGCATTTAGGCCCCCAAGTTATTTTGGGAAGGAGGTGGATTATTTTCCTTATTTTGCTATTTTTCTATTGATTATAATTGCTTGGCCTGTTGCCAAAGTAATTCTAGAAGTTCTAGGAGTCTAGAATAGTCCACAAGTGCCTATAAAAAAGCCAGTTCATTGTAATAGTTGGCAGATTATTAATTGAGTGACAATAAAATTACTTTCTTTGTGTGTTCTTAATCTCTCTTGTGTGAGGGTTAAGTTCATAAGAACTTATCATGATTGGTGAGCTACGATCTTGTGGCGTTCGTTATATTTTTGGTTCTAGACTCTTTATAGTCTACGGGTCAAGAGTTGTAGCTCGCAAGTTGTTATCAAATCCTGGCATGTTTCATTGAGTTACTGAGGTTTTCTAGTGAGACATCTAAAGGGTCTCAGTATACATAAAAAACAATAGGAATAAAATTATCCTAGGTGCTAGGGGAATTGGGAGGGTACAAAAGGAGGAAAACACTGACTGACCAATGTGGCAACATACAAAATGGAGATGGAGCAAATTAATAAGGACAAACCAAGTAAGTGGTTATCATTTCTGAAAAAAAAGGGTTCAGTGTTTCCTTGGGAGACAACAACACTAAGTTCTTAAAAAGTGAAGATGCATTAAACAAAAGCATCATGAAAAGTATAACCAGTGACGAAAGTCATTTCAAGAATGATAAGATATCAACATGGCGGAAAGAAAGCATAAATTTCCTTCCATAATCCAATCACAAAGCGAAATCAAATATATGTCATGAAGAGAACATATTTCTAAAGTATTGAGTTAATCTGTTAATAAATCGGTATGAAATTTAAGATCAGAAGATTCAATGAACAGTAACAAAAGAGAGATTGTCTATGAGAATCCATTTGGATAGTTAACAAAACAATCCTTTATTTAAATTATGTCGTTTTGGTCCTTTTTGTCCCTTAATGTAAGTCGCTTTACAATACCAAGAGCAAGAGGGCCTTTATTAACATTTTTCCTCATGGTTTCCCTAACTTATATCCATCCAATCACTTCTCCTTACTTTACAACTAATGCATTAATGATAGTATACATTATAGTCTAAAATTTATGACAATTTTTTATTAATTCGTGTGAAAAGTCCAAAATGACTTACATTTAGGGGCAGAAGGATTAATAAACAGACATCAGGACAAAAAAAAACACATGAGCATCGCATACTTCAGCCCTGAAAGGCATTAGGGTTCCATTATATGCTACGGTCCCACAAGATCATGTGCAGAAGGAGAAATAGAAGTGTAGGAACATAGAAACCATCAAAGAAGTTTCTAAGGATATGAATGAAAACTAAAAGGGCGCATGGAAGATTAACATGAGACTTTCCAGCTTCCAAGCACTACAAGGTTACTCAAGGATCAGCTTTATGCCTCTTTCAATGTCAGAGTTTGGGTGAACTTAGTGTACATGTTATTGAAACATGCCGTGGGTCTTGTTTACTCCTTCCCCCCCCCCCCCCCCCACCACAGGACAAACACAAAAAAACAGGTAGCCATAGTATGTGACAGTGAATGAACCGATTGCTCTTTGTTTTAGTGCAGATGTAAGAATCTTACAGAGAACACAAGTTGCACCATTCTAAGTTTAAAACGTTTACACAAGAAAGATGTGCTTCCAAACATGATTCTAATGCAAAAAATTATATGGATTTAAGATGGAGATAGGTAACCAAAGATTAATTTTTGATTGACCTGATGAAGGTGATAAGTGAGGTGGACATTTCTTTTGGTTGCAACCAGTTTGCCGACCGCACCTAGTGAGAATAAGACAAGAGTGTTTGTTGTAGTTGACTAAGATGCACCCTTTATGTCATGAATTTGAGCAATTAGAAAAAGGCATCCCAGTGCATAAAAGCTTCACATCTATTATGGGGTATACGAAAGCAATGGGCCATCCGGCCATGTAGACATATTGTGTGTAGCCCCACAATATAATACAAGAGACTTTTTCCGCGGCTCGACTCTATGACCTCTAGGGACACGGACACAACTTTTACCAAGGAGCTAAGGCTCCCCTTCCTGTAAGCATAAACCTCAAGTAAAACTTCCTTTTTTTAAGGCACCAGCCATGCCATCATAGTATTCTCATTTGGTATGTATACTTTTAACAAATGAAAAATCAAAACGGTCGGGGTGCAGCAATTCATCATCATATTGAGCGGAGAAAATGCAGTCAGCACATGAACCTTGCACAATACATTTGTGTAATACCAAGAGGCTCAAGCATTGTATTACTGAAAAAAAAAAGTGCGAAAGGATTTAGGATTCACTCTATAGCCAAGCCTGACCGGAAAATTTAAATAAGATAGTGCCTTTATCCCAAGACTATATTAACATTTAACAGAGGCCATAACTATTTCGAACTTCAAAACATAATTTAGGAAGTTTAATAAACACACAATATCAATCATTAAGATGAGTTTACTTTTTTAATGTTTAACCTTAAATGGGAGATCAAATTAGGGTGGAAGAGAGGATAGCATTGCTCCTTTACATTATTAGTAGCATGGCCAAATTAGCTACTACAGACAGATTGAAAAAAGTTGAAGAGAATACTAGTGAATTTCATAACACGTGCTTTGCATAATGCAGGTCAATTCGTTCAATATATTTCTTTTACAATTTGCCTATTCAAAATGATGATTATACTCTACACACAACCAATGTACAGACATAAGATACCTGGATTTATTAGACAACAAGAAGAACTATGTTTCCGAAAAGGAAACTGAAAATGATTTAATCGCAAGAAGAATTGACAGCAGAAGATGCTCTAAAGTGATAAAATGATGCTGTAAGAGGTGTGTATTATAGGCAAGGATATAATCTGCTGAGATGCCGATAAAGGAAACAATCCTAAGCATCCCCCAAAGGAGAAATAGAGAGGACATGACCCCTGGTTGGAGAAAAGAGCAAAGAAGTCTTTAAGCTAGGAAACCATGCTGGTATTATGATTGTTTAAATTGTACTTCAGATTATTGGGTGCTGGAATGACTCATTTAACGGGGGTTTGTGTTGAGGAAATATAAGCTTGCAGTCTCTATGCACCATTACTACCCTGCAAATATCAGCTTCCCAATAATACAAGACCGTTCGCCTTTAGAAACATCAATGTCAAAGTCATTGGGATGTACAAATAGGTTGTTTCAACTTTTAGTTTTAATTTTTCCTCAAGCACATGGCTGAACTTTTAGTCTAAGTATCATCCTATAAGTATGAATAAAATTAAATGTTGCATTAATATCTTCAAAAATTATGAACTCTCCAAAAATTTAATGAAATCAAACTGTAACTTCCAAAATGAAAAACAAAGAAAACTATATTTGGACTGGAAATTTTTCCACTTTTTCAAATCAGGCAACTCTTCCACATCTGAAATCTTACATGTCTCCTCACAACTCACTACCCAATATCTGATACAAAACAAAACCCCATGCAATCCAATTTGAATACATATTAAAAAAAATTCATATATACAATAAACAAATAGTACAACTAGGAAGAGACGGAGGGAATAAAAACAAACAGTGAGCAAAATTAACCGTTCAATGCCAACATTTAATGTCTCTATTCAATCTAAAAAATCCAAATACTTATTTAAGCCAGGGACTTACGACTACCATGCTAAGCATGATTAGTTGTTTATTATCAATTAAATAATGTATAGTTTGTACTACTTTATTATGTTTTATGAATGAAAGGGGCCATGCTTTGTTAGCCAAATGCATAATGTTATTCTGATAAACAGCATGTTCTCCTGAATTCATGATTTATGAGAAATTTGTGAATTGTGACGCTACAAAAATACATTAAACCTAATCTCCACTCAATTTATGGAGAAAAATTAAAAGGTTTAAACGAATACCTGGAGACCAGCAAGCGAATGCCAGGAGGCAAGAGGCTCCACACCGGCGTCACTAAAAAGGTTTTGTCTTAGAGAAAGTTTCTTCAGATTGGCAAGTTGAGCAATACGAGAATCCAACTTTGACAAACGGTTTGCAGTCAAATCGAGCTCGGTAAGACTGGGATGGAGGTCGATTGAATCAAGATCGTGAAGCTGGCAACTGGTGAGATCGAGTAGCGTTAGGGGTTCTGATGATGAGTCCTCCGCGGCTGTGGACGGCTCCTCCGATTCCATCGGATTATATGAAAAGCTGATGGACAAATGGAAAATGTTACCCCAAAAAAAATGGAAAATGTTTACGTAGGAAT
The DNA here is from genome assembly GCA_026214975.1 of Gentiana macrophylla. Classification (NCBI taxonomy): domain Eukaryota; kingdom Viridiplantae; phylum Streptophyta; class Magnoliopsida; order Gentianales; family Gentianaceae; genus Gentiana; species Gentiana macrophylla. The sequence goes on along the minus strand of JAOBSW010000554.1, from coordinate 93,330 downwards.
TTCAGGAGTGTGCAATTTGCCTGTCAAATAAAAAACGTCATCGTTTTGGTTTAATCCTACTCTTTTGACTTTTCCTTTCTCCAATTGTCACCGACGTTTTTTTCATCCGAAAAATGCCACTTTAATAAGAAATTAGGATGTCTTGATGTAAACCCACTTAATTATATTGTCTTCCTCGAGAAAATATAAGATCTGGTCACTGTAGCCTCATATTTCGTTTTAAGTGAGGTCAGACCTGACATTTTTTTTTTCAGGTTCCGCGTCCAAATTTGGACGATTTCGTCAAAATATATACTATCTCGTCCAATTCTAACATAATTTCCTTCAAAAAGTAAATGCAGTCAAAAAAAGACGGATCCGTCTAAATTTAGTTCGATCCGTCTAAATTGAAGCGTTTTCGTCATAATTTAGAGAGAAGTAGTGGGGGTTTCAAATTGGACGGATTGCATCCAATTTTGAAGGAATTTGTGCTGCGCTTCGTCGAAATTACACTCGCTTCGTCCAAACTGACACTCGCTTCGTCCAAATTTGAAAAACCCTAGCCTATTTCGCTTCGTCTTCTTCCTCCTTCCCCATTTCATTCTGAAACAACGAGAACGCCCCAATTTCTTCCAAATTACATTGCCAAAGAAAAAAATCGAACGGAAGTGGTTTGAAATTTGAACGGTATCATCACAATGGCTCATCCTAATGAAAAAACACATCTTGTAGAAGCACCTCTTGTGAGACATTTACGGTTTATTAGTTTTAATTTCGAAAATTTTATTATATACATTCGAAATTTAAATGTTTGATAGTGAAATATTTTATTTTTTGATTTGAATTCATGTATGGAATTAAAGTATGATGGTGTTGTATGTATAATTTCGAATTTTTTATTCGTATTCATGGTTAATTCATGTATGCAATCTGTACGATAGTGTTAATGCTCGATTATTTTGTAAATGATAGTGATTATTTTGTGATTCAAATTATAGAGATTCATGGTAGTATGATAATGTGGAGAAAATGTATGGCAGTGGAGACAATTTTTTAGATTGGAATTATTGTATGATATTGTCATATGTATGATAATATAGTTTTTGATTCGAATAATGTATGGTACTGCTCATAGTGTTGTTTTGTTTTGAAATGAGTAGTATAAATACCTTAATTTTGACATGTGTAGTATTGTATGTTATAGGTAATTTTGAAAGTGATTATGACATTTGTAGTATTGTATGCCTTAATTTTGACATGTGTATTGAAAATTTGTATTATGAAACGCCTTAATTAATTTTGAAATGTGTAAGATGGTGCATCTTTTGAAATAACACACGAAGGGGAAATTAACCGTTACGGGCAATCACAATGAAAATGTCCACGATTTAATAAAGAATAAATGTATGATAAAAAAAGGTGAAACAAACGACAAATAAATGTTGTTTGAAATTACAAAAAGCAAAATCTCGAACTATTTTATCGTATGCCTCGACCTAATGAGGTTTTTAGAAATGCATGCATCACTATGGCGTTTTCGATTCCTTCTGATCCGCTGTGTCGGCCTAATCTCTAGGCTTTGTATTGGGGCTCCTTATATAGCGTAGCTCGTAGAAAATTTCATTGCGTCTGCTTCAATAGAGCATATTTTCCCGTTCTCGTGACTTGGTATAGCCTCCACCGGAAGTGAGGCATCCGTTAGATCGAAAATATAAGCTCTTTTTTGCTGGCTCTATCCAGCATCTGTTCTCCCACGTCATCATCAAATATTCTATGACGTTGCAAAAAAAATCTTATTTTCTATCACCCCGTCTATTGTTACAACACAAACGAAATTTGAAGGAAAAAAACTAAGAATGTGTGTGTATGTATATATACACACAAATATATATAAACAAGTATGTATAAAAATCTAAACATATGTGTGTGTGTGTGTGTATATATATATATATATATATATATATATATATATATATATATATATATATATATATATATATACACACCTATATATATATACATATATATATATATATATATATATATATATATATATATATATATATATATATATATATATATATATATATATATATATATATATATATATATATATATATATATATATATATATATATATATATATATATATATATATATATATATATATATATATATATATATATATATATATATATATATATATATATATATATATATATATATATATATGTATGTATATATATATATATATATACATATATATACATATATACATATACATGTATACATATACATATATATATACATATATATATACATATACATATATACATACATATACACATATACACATATATACATATAAATATACATATATACATATATACATATACATATATATACATACATATACATATTCATATATACATATACACATATATACATATATACATATATACATATATATATATATATATATATATATATATATATATATATATATATATATATATATATATATATATATATATATATATATATATATATATATATATATATATATATATATATATATATATATATATATATATATATATATATGTATGTATATGTATATGTATATGTATTGTTCAGGGTATGTACCCAACACAACAATATTCGAAAAAATCTATCTATGTGTAACTATATATATGGTAAACATTGTGTATATATATACAGATATTAGAAATTATACTTTCAAGACATTGTGTGTATAATTTCTCACATGTATATATACATACTTATATATATTTGTTTACTTATAAACATATATGTGTGTGTGTGTGTGTATATATATATATATATATATATATATATATATATATATATTCTACTACTAAGAAATGCAATACACACTAAATATGTGTAAATATGTATATAGTTATATAACAAATTTCTAATGACTCGCAACTTTCCGTTGATGGGCCCCATAGAGAATTCATTCATTCACGTGAAAAATTGTTTGACGACCAAATGAGGTTCCATGTGGAAAAGATTATCTTACAACGACTAAAATCCTTATTGGCCGAGTATCGTACACCAGAAGTTGACTTGTTTGAAAGATTGAAGAGTTCAGTGTTTGGTCGGTTTATTGATTTTTATGAGCTTAACTGGGAGTACAAGGGGCGGCTTATACTATTCATGTATTTCCAGATGGTTTATCCAGACCGCGACGACGAACTTCATTTTAAGGTCAGCGATAATAGAGTGAAGTTTGGAAAAAGAGAGTTTGCAATAATGATGGGGTATAGATTTGGAGATTTTACTGTTCAATTGACTGGAGAGTCAATGTGTTTTGTTGAACTTTGTGAACTTAAGGATTGCGCATCGACTCTCACGTTGGCAAAAATCGAAGCAGCGATTAAGTCAAAGAAATCTGACATTGAAACTATATATCGGATGGGTTTGGTGTACCTAATTTATGGCCTACTAATCGGACAATACTCTGGATTAGTAATACCGAGCCAGATTTTTCATATTGTAGACAACCTACAGCTTGTCCAGACTTTTCCATGGGGGGAGTATTTGTTTCAGAATTTGATCTGGAATTGGCATAAGATAGTACATGCATGTAGTTTACTTGGACCTAGGTATAATGGGAGACTGCAAAAGCCAACAGTATCCGGTTGTTTGTACGCATTACAGTTGTGGTCTTTTCATGCCATGCCAAACCTTATTACGAATGGGAAATTCGCATCGGTGAGAGATGGACATGCTAATGATCTTCCAGCTATGTTGAGATGGAAATGTTTGAAAGGCGGGGTGTATTATGATAAAATGAGCTCCAAAGACGTTAGTCCATGGGTATGTACCGTATTTTCAATTCTATCAGTCTACATTGTCAGCAATACTTTTAATATATTGTATCTAAAAATGTGTTTTCTATATACAGAATGGAATGCCCGATGATGTTTTGAGAACCGCCGCTAGCAAAGAGTTTGTAATTTCATTGGGGTTGCCGGCAGCGGAGGTTATAGCTCCACCTCGTTTATTACCCGTCCCTCCCGTCGTAGCCCCGCCCCCTGTCAATAATCTGGCCCATGCCCTAGATTCGAGACATGTTTCCACCGGCTATCCTATGCATGGCCTTGTACGCGAGCATCCGGAAATCAATGATGAGGACGTGCGACATAGCCAATCCGGTCGTGTGGATGCTCTGTCTACATCCACACAACCTCAGGGTAACCTGCAACAGGATATAGGCGATGATAGTGTACTTATTGTCAGCGGTGTGCGGTTGGATTCACTGATGCCAATAATTAATCGTATAGTCGAAAAAGCATTAGAAAAAACTAATTCCGAGTTAAGAGACGTGAAGGCTCAGTTAAGCAAAACGAATGTTGAGTTAAGTGAAGTGAAGGCTGAAGTAGGGCGTCTGAAAAGTCAGGCCGAGAGACAGGTTCGAAATAACTCCTAAATGCAAATTTCATACTGTCTTGTTTGTTAGGAAATCGCTAGTTTAACGCAGCGGAATTTAAAATTTGATTTCCTTTTTCTAGATCTTTCTTCGTTTAATGCAATAAACACGTTAAGTAGTTTGACGGTTATACCTTAGATGATCTATAAGATCGTCGCTTTGACCGTCAATGGAGAGTAGTTCAGTGCGCAAGCCGTCCACGCGTCCGGACTCTATCGCTAATCCACACGAACCCCTTGCCGGAATCCTCCTTGGATTGCTATCGGAAAAACTCCGGTTGCTAGACCGGCCCTTTTCTTCCCTCACAAACTCACTATAGGTTGCTCTCTATTTTACACAAGAACTATGAGCTCTTGCAATTGTGATGTACACAAGAGCTTGACACCCACCTCATATTTATAGCTAGATGTGGCGCCCCATATGTGTGTAGGATAAGAAAACCTTTTCCTAATAAAATAAGGAAAATCTCCTAGATTGATTTATCTCTTTAATGATAATTAATTTTGCCAATATCTTATATTGAATATAATTATCTTATTACCATAAATCTATTTTCCAAAATCAATTAATATCTTATATTAATATTATGGCAATCTAATTAATTAAAGTGCACAATCCAAGTGTATCTTACACACTTGAATGTGACGCCCCAATAGTCAAAAGATTGACTTCCGGAATATTCTTTAATTAATATAATTTGTATATAATTAATATCTTGTATTTTATTTATTCATAACAAATAAATACCACCACTATAACCTTTATAGTCTAGAGATAAACTTTCCTTATTTGTTTATCAACTATAACCGCATTTTAATCCGACTCGATGTTCATATGTGTGTGACCCGATAGGCTTCCGAATATGTTGGCCGTAGACACAAAGTGCAATTTACTAAAATGCCCTTCATACCTAACGATCATGAGATAGCGTCTAGCAACACACCGTGACCCCCAATTATCGGAAGAGTCAAAAGCAATGACTACTACATTTCATGTGAAGCAGTTACCGTGTAACTTACAATCCTATCGCAATAATAATATCCATACGATCGTATCTCGAGTGTCAATACATTAACGATCGTATCTTATAATATGGATATCATGCTCTCTCGGGATAACACATTTACTCCCACTTTGCAAAGATTCTCGAGAGCTAGACATTCCTTATAAGAAGGCCATGTCGGATATTCGATCCCAATCATAGGATATGCGATTCCCGGACGACCAATCATGTATACTCCGCATGCTTCAATATCATACCCAATCACTACCGCATGATCGCCCTGTGGTTAGGAGAAATCTCAATAGTGTCAAAGCATGACAATCCACACCGTGATGCCATGAAGACACCGGTCAAAAGGATAATTACACAACCGCCACATAGTGTGACACTTAATGTAAGTGGGTCGGTCTAACGTCGCGCATTCTCTAATACATGTCCACGCATACCCAAAGTGTCCCTACACTTCGATAGACGAGATCTATCCCTACCTTCAAAAAGATAGAAGACATCCAATACGTGCTAGTCTGATTATACTATCAATGTCCCATTTGATAATATGTAAGACTAGAGACATTTAAGCACCAATCTTGTTATAGTGATTAGAGATCTCATCAACCATAATCACTATCATGGTTTCTCTATCACAGATTGACACTAGGGACGTTTGTTGGACTTATTTCTAAGTTTTAGTGATGAGTGCCAGACTAACTGTTATAGTGCAAAGGCAAAAAGATGTCTAGATCAAATTTATAGGTTTATTAGAGTTTGATCTTTGAATAGTTTTGATCAAACAAGCACTGTAATGGTCAGCTGATTTATATCAGTAGACTGGTCAATATCAGTAGGGTAGATAGGTCAGTAGACTAGTCAGGAACCTGCTGAAGACTGAAGGCTGAGGACTCAAACTCAGTTAATGAAGGCTAAGGGATCAAACTTAGTAATTTAAGTCAAGGATATGGAATCAGAATTTAGGCAAGTCTGTGATGACCTAAACTGATTACATATACCTTGTGTACAAGGTCTAAGTTCTTTAAGTTGGATGGTGATTGGAACTTAGTTATTTGCAAAAAGGTGTAATCTAACTTCACAAATAAAAGTTAGATAAAAGAAGTCTGCTGCATTATGTTTTAAACACATCAAATAATAGCTCAGCAGACTGATAGGTAATTCAGCAGACTGATGAACCTGCTGATATATATATATATATACCTCGATTAATTCAAGATTACATTGGAAGATTACATGGATAAGGACAACCAACTACCCCTGATTTATCAAACAAATCAATGGCTGAGATTAAAAAGACGTTGGGATGATTCAGGACTTTATCCAATGGTCACAAGTCAAAAGGTGGACAGACTGCATTCTGTCAAAAAGGATTCTGACACTGTCAGTCCTATGAATAGTGATAGAAAGCAAGTCAAATGGGACAAAACATGGAACGGTTACATTTGAATTTCAAATACAAGTCACATGGACTCCTACCTATAAATAGAGGACTTTCAACTCAGAAAAAGATGATGAACTTTGAGAGAAAAATATAAGAGATAATTCTGAGCTGCAAAAACACCCTGCTGAACTTACTGAGCTTAAGGCTACTGATCCAGAGAAAATCTTCAAATGTATTCTTTATTCAAGCTACATCAAGTTTACACACTTGAAGACTGCAAGCTGCTGATTATATCATCCTAATCAAGCTGCTTTGAATCGAATCATTTACTTGATTCATTCTTTAATTTACAAAGAACTCTTTGCCAAGACAAGAAGCAATTTTGTGTGAAAGATCTATTGCTTTGTGGTGGAGCTGGTGAAGAGGCAATCCTACCCTTCAAGGACCAGTGGAAGACTTTGGAGCAGCAATCCTACATGTTCCAAGTGTTCAGTTTGTGAAGCCATAGTTATTGGTGAAGGACAAGCAACTTAGGAATCTTTGTAACAGCTACATCAAAGATCTCTAGTGAATTACCTCCAACATCACAGGAGAAGAGTGGACTGACAGGATTATACCACCTGAACCACTATAAAATCGCCTACTTACTTTCTCACGCACTTACATTCTCGCATTTAGTTCATTACACACACCAACTTATTGAATCTAGCAAATCAAAAATCACACACATACACTAATGAGTATCTAATACTTAGTATCATATTTAACAACAAGTAATAAGGCTTAATTTTGATATAATTCCACGCACAAATTCAAGAAACTCAACCTGTCAAGAGACTCATCGTGTATCAAAGAAAGCAATGAGGTGTCAACCGAGGTATCGATGAGGTCAATTTGGTTGCTTTGAATTTGTTAACTCCAAAAGTTTTAAGTGTTAAGTTTATTCACCCCCTCTAAACTTAACCAAAGCCTTTCAAGGGACCAACAATTGGTATCGAGCGTTAGCTTCGCTCGGAGAAATCCTACTTGTCGTGCTTGTTAAAATACTTTGAAAACTTTTCAAATTGCTGATTTTCAAAAACTTGCATCATGGATAACACCCTGTATTCTAGAACTATGCTGATGTGTTCTATAGATAGATTTGATGAATATAAACGTTGAATGCAGGCTTACCTTGCTGCAACTCATGATGAAATGATAGATGTGCTGACAGATGGACCACAGGAGATTACCAAGTCAGTAACAGTGGGTGATGTGACAGAGTACATTCCAAAACCAAAAATAGAATGGAATGCTGAAGATAGAAAGAGAGCAAACCTCAACAATATTGCTATTGATATCATTTATAGAACCTTGGATAGCAATATGTACATGAAGGTTAAAGATTGCAAAACTGCAAATGAACTTTGGGACAAGATACAGTTGATCTGTGAAGGCACTGATGCTATCAAGAAGAACAAAATCAGTGTGGCCAAAAAGAGGTTTCAAAAGTTCAAAATGCTGCCAAATGAAACCATTGAGAAAATGGAGTCAAGATTCAATGCTATCATGGATGAACTTACTCTGCTGAGTGTAAGTTATTCAAAAGAAGGAATAACTCAAAAATCCTGGAAGCATTACCTGACAAAGAAGTTTGGGAGATGAAAGTCACTGCAATAGAAGAGATGAGAAAGCTACATGAAGAGGATACCTTCAAATTATTCTCAGATCTTAAAGCTTATGAATTCAAGACAAGAGATTGGTTCCTACCATCAAAAAGAGGAACCAAAGACAAGCTGCATTGGTCGCTAAACATCAAGAGGAGACATCAGGAGCTCAAGATGATCTGCTGTATGAAATGCAAGAGCAGATTGCCCTACTGAGCAAGAAAATCAGGATGATGAAGGGTGGAAAGGGTTCTCCAAGGAATTTCAACAAGAAATTCAGTGAAAAGAAGAAAGAAGAACCAAAGAAAGACAATGATTATCTATGCTTTCATTGCAAGAAACCAGGACACTTCAAACCTGAATGTCCTGAGTTAAAACAAAGTAAGGAACCTGATTATCTATGCTTCAATTGCAAAAAGCCTGGACATTTCAGACCTGATTGTTCAGACCTACTGAAGACCAAAAGCCAACAAAGAAGATATGGCAAGAAGGCTATGGTTGCTGAAGATGAATCAGGGTATGAAGTGGAATCTGAAAAGGGAAATGAATCAGATGACACAACATTGGTTGCTGTTATGGAAGATTATGCTTTGATGGCTAATATGGATGAAACAGAGGAGGTATACAATACTGTATCAATTAACACTCCTGATGGAAGTGATTGTGAATCAACTTGTGGTTCAAATCCTAGAAACTCTTACAGTGAAGAAGCTTTGGATGCCATCCTCAATCAATTGAGGAAAATACAATCTGGTTATGAGATTGTGAAGGCTGAAAAAAAAGCTCTTCAATTAGAAGTTGAAAGATTGAATGTTGAATTAAGGATTCTCAAAGGTAAGGAAAAAGATGTTGGATGTAATCAAGTATAAGCCTCTTTGAACATCCAAGAGCTTCAATCTGCTGAACCATCTTGTTCCTCTACTACATACAAATCTGGAAAACCTTATGGTGATAGAACAGGGCTTGGATTTGGAACTCAACAATCCAAAAAGAGTGGATCCAGTAAGGTTATTGAACCTAGTACCAGAATTGGTCCTAAGTTTGTGCCTGCACAAGATCCAACTCCTAGTAAGGTTGCTGAGGCAGTAAAACCTACTGAGAAAGCTTCAAGGAAGCAAAATCGGAAGTCAAAGAAGTCAACAACTCCTAATAAAAAGAATAAATCCAAAAATAGGACTGTTGTGCCTTCTAGACCTACTGATAGCAGACCTGCTACCAAGTCTGATGGACCACAGAAAGGTAAAAACCAGAAATATTCCAAGGATAAGTATCCTAAACCCAAAAATGTTAATCATTCTAGGGATACTTATCTCAGGAGGGAAAGGTAGATTGTTCCCTACTGATGATGATTGGAATATTCCTGCATCTAATGCTAGAAACAGCAAGTATAACCATGCTGCTAGAGTAAAACCTAAGCAATGGAATCAGCAAAGGACTCAGCAGAGGGCTTATACAAGACCTTAGCAGGGACCTCAGCAGACTCCATACTACAGGGCTGTTCCTAACAGACAACAAACTAATGTTTATATTAATGCTTCTAACAACTAGAATCACTTCAAACAGCATTATAAACCAAAAGGCCAGAAAACATATGTGAATCCTACACAACCAACTGTTAGAACTTATGGATGTGTGGAATACATGTATGAACCAAAGTATGACACTTTTAGGAGAAGACCTTATGGAAACTTACCAAAGGTCATGCTTACCACTGACCATTATGGACCCAAACAGGTTTGGGTACCTAAAATGTATTAACTTTGTTTTGTAGGGTGTCTGGTACTTTGACAGTGGATGTTCCAGACATATGACAAAGAATAAGCACTGTTTGTCAAACTTTGTGGCAAAGGATGGTCCAAGGGTGAATTTTGGCAACAAAAATACACCTGGTTACACAAGAGGATATGGCACACTTGTGAGGAATGGACTTACAATCAAGATTGTTGCATATGTGGAAGGACTGGACTACAACTTGCTGAGCACTGGACAATTCTGTGACATGGGATACAAGGTCACTTTTGACAAAAACAACTGCTTACATCATTAGTGAAAGAGGTGATCAATTTGTATTGGGTGGTAGAAGACAACAAAACATGTATGTTGTGGATTGGTCTCTCTGCGAGTTCGAAACTCAATGATTGTGCATACCAAGTCAGAACTCAATTGGTTATGGCACAAAAAGTTGAATCACTTAAATTTTGATGACATAAATCAGTTGGTGAAGAATAAACTGGTGATTGGATTACCTGAGATCACATTCAAAAAGGATACTATTTGTGATGCATGTCAGCAAGGTAAACAAACAAAGTCAAGCTTCAAATCAAAGACTAAGCAATCAACTAATAGAGTCTTGGAGCTGATGCATATGGATTTATTTGGACCAGTTACACCAACAAGTGTTACAGGAAAGAAATACACCTTAGTGGTTGTGGATGATTATTCAAGGTACACTTGGGTGATATTTATGAACAAGAAAAGTGAAACACTCCAGAAGATGCCTGATCTTTTGAAGAGGTTACAATATGAGAAAAGTTTAACAGTAGTAAAAATAAGATCAGACAAGGGTACTGAGTTTCTAAATAAAGTTATAAGAGAATACTATGAACAAAATGGTGCACTACATCAACTTGCTGCTGCTGGTACACCTCAGCAAAATGGGGTTGCTGAAAGAAGAAACAAGACTTTAAAAGAAGCAGGAAGGGCAATGATTTGTGAAGCATTGCTGCCTGAAAGGTATTGGGCTGAAGCAGTTAATACATCATGCTATACACAAAACAGAACTTCAGAGAACAAGAAGCTGCTGAAGACACCTTATGAGATTTGGAATGGAAGAAAACCTAATATATCATAGTTCCATCCATTTGGAAGTAAATGTTTTATCTTAAATCATAAGGAGCATTTGAAGACATTCCAACCAAAGTCAGATGAAGGAATTTTCTTGGGATATTCTTCAGTCTGCAAGGCATTCAGGGTACTGAACAAGAGGTCACTAAAATATGAAGAAACAATACATGTTGTGTTTGATGAACCTAAGTTCACTGGAATGGAAGAAGGAGATCCAGAACCTGCTGAGAATCTACAAGTCACTGATCCAGATTGTGTTGAAGTTTTGGAAATGTTTAATGACTTAAAAGTCTCTGATTCTGCCCCTGCTGAACACCCTGCTGGTGATACTACTGATGCAACAACTGAAGCAGTTCAAGGATCTGCTGAACCCCCTGTTGAAGAAGCAACAGCAGACCCTACTGAAGATGAGGTTCTTGAGAATCCATCTAACCAGAATCCACAATGGTTAAGGAATCACCCTGCTGAACAAGTTATTGGCAATGTACAGCAAGATGTAAGGATTAGAAGACAGTTAGAAGCAATGTTTACTTGTTTTCTATCTCAAGTTGAACCTAAAGTTATTGAAGAAGCAATTTCAGATCCAGATTGGATAATTGCTATGCAAGAAGAATTGAATGACTTTGAAAGAAACCAAGTTTGGACACTAGTTGAAAGGCCTTCTCATGCAAATATCATTGGTACAAAATGGGTATACAGAAACAAATTGGATGAATCTGGTACCATTGTAAGGAATAAGGCCAGACTAATTGCAAAAGGCTATTCTCAAGCAGAAGGAATAGATTTTGATGAAACATATGCACCTGTTGCAAGATTGAAAGCTATCGAGTTATTCTTGGCACATCTTGCCGTATAAGAACTTCAAGGTATATCAAATGGATGTTAAGAGTGCATTTTTGAATGGCATTCTAGAGGAGGAAGTGTATGTTTAGCAACCTCCTAGATTTGAAGTTAAGGATCAAGAAGATAAAGTGTACAGACTCAATAAAGCACTTTATGGCTTGAAACAAGCACCAAGAGCATGGTATGAGACTCTATCTCAATTCTTGGTGGACAATGGTTTTACAAAAGGCACCATTGATAAGACTCTTTTCAGAATCAATGAGAAGGACAACACCCTGCTGGTACAGATTTATGTTGATGACATAATCATTGGTTCTGAAAATGAATTGTTATGTGAAATGTTTGCAAATCTAATGAAGAGTAAATTCCAAATGAGTATGATGGGAGAAATGAACTACTTTTTGGGATTGCAAGTGAAACAAATGAAAGATGGAATCTTCATTCATCAAACCAAGTACACCAAGGAGTTACTGAAGAAGTTTGGTATGGAAAACAGCACCAAAATATCAACTCCAATGAGTACAAATATCAGATTGGATGAAGATAAAGAAGGCAAAGATGTTGATCGACTTTATACGAGAGGATGATAGGCGATCTGCATGTACCTCAACAACGCCAAAGACTGATATATCCTTTGATGTAGGTGTTTGTGCAAGATTTCAATCTAAACCTAAAGAAAGTCATTTAAGTGCAGTAAAAAAAGTTCTCAAATATCTTAAGGAGACTTTGGGATTAGGGATATGGTATTCCAAGGATGGAAGTTTCAAGGTTATATCCTACTCAGATTCTGATTATGCTGGATGCAAGATTGATAGAAAAAGCACCACAGGAACCTGTCAGTTAATGGGAAATAGACTGGTTTCCTTGTTTAGCAAGAAACAGAATTCTATATCAACTTCCACTGCTGAAGCTGAATACATTGCTACTGGAAGTTGATGTGCACAAGTACTATGGCTAAGACAACAATTAAGGGATTATGGAATTGAGGAAAAAGAAATTCCAATCATGTGTGACAACACAAGTGCAATTGCAATCACTGAAAATCCTGTTTTACACTCAAGGACCAAGCACATTGATGTGAGACATCATTTTATAAGAGATCATGTTGAAAAGAAAGATGTGGTGGTTCTCTACATCCCTACTGAAGATCAACTTGCTGACATTTTCACTAAACCACTTGATAGTGAAAGATTTGCTAAGCTAAGGACTGAACTTGGAATTATCAAAGTTGACTGATAATCAGCAATGTACTGGAATTCACCAAGGGGATTAGTCTTTGCTATGTTGGGTGAGCTCACTTAGCAGATTAGTCATTGGTATCAACAATTCCATGTACTCATGTTTGGACAATTGAGCAAATGAGGTTGCCAAGGGGATTGGTCTTTGTCATGTTGGGTGAGCTCACTTGATGATCGATCATTGGTATTAAACTTCATCTTGTATTATCAATTGAACAAAACAAGAAGGAATCAAAGATCGCCAGAATTACATCACAAGAAGTCGGCTGCTGAAGCATCTTTCTCGTGCAGTCGAGCCAACCTCGCTGATGCCAAGTCTGCTGAATGGAACGTTACACAGTAAAACTTATTAAAGTCAAAAAGCAGATTGGCGGGATATTTATTCTATCCTTTATAACCGCAGTTAACACAATCCAATGGTTACAAACGTTATGGAGAAGTAATGGGCCACGTGTCAAGTTAGCATTCACTCAGATTAATCATGGTTAATGTGGATGTACGTGCACTAACAGTTACAACCACACTCTGTCTATATATACAGACCTATACACAGAAGACACTCTCTACATCAAATCTGTTATATCTCTGTTTTTACACTGTGTGAACACAGATTTACAATTTATCTTCTTCATCTTTTTCTTTTAACAATGGCGGAAAAGGTTGATGTTCAAATTGGAACAAGCCAAAGTCTGAGAGGTTTTGTTGTTCATGCTAACAAAACAGATTTAGCTATCAATATTGGTCGAAGGATAAGAAGATATGCAGGTCTGGAAAATGCACTTAACATAAGATTGGAAACCATATCATACACAAATGTTGTCAGTTTTTGGAAGAATATTGTAATAAGAGAAGGAAGAGAAGCATTCAAAACAACTGTGAATGCTCAAGAAATTGAAATTTCATCAAACCTACTAAGGGAAGTTTTTGGTTTTGATGAAGTAATAGATGCCCCTGTAAATCCTGAGGAAATGGGATTGTCAAAGACTGATTTTGTTGACAAAATCAAAACCAATGAAGCCACCAAATCAATTCCAGGCATAAATGTGAAACACATTGGGTATGAGTACAACCTGCTGAGCAAAATCATTGCCAAGAACATATTAGGACTAGTTGGAAGTATGGATACTCTATCAGGACCCAAGATTGAGCTGCTGATGATTATTTGCAGAAGTATGAAATTTGATTAGGCTGGATACTTTATTCATTACATGAAGAAGGTTGCCAAGGAAGAGAAAGAAGGAAAAAGGAAATCCAAGGCCTTACCCTTAGGATTAATGGTTCAGACCCTGTTGAATCACTTGAAAATTCCTGATGTTGCACCTGAGAAGATAAACCAGTCCAGATACAAGAAAGAGATTGATTATTCTATCCCTGGTCTGGATGATGATGAAGAAGTGGATAATGAGGCTACTGAGAGTGATGGAGATGATGGAGGAGATGGTGATGCTGGTGGTGAGTGGGTCAAGAAAGTTGCTAAGCCTGCTGCACCAAAGAAGACTACTGAGAAAAGAAAGGCTACTGACACAAGGAAGATAACAGAAATGTTAAAGCCTAAAAGAACAAGGAAGCAAACAGCACAGACTACTGAGTCTGCTGAGGGTCCAGCTGAAGTTGAGATTACTGACCATGCTGTAGTTGCTAAGAAAACTGTTGTTGATATTTTGAAGGAACAACAGAAAGAAGCCCGTAGAAAGAGGAAGTCTACTGTGATGGAAATTGATGATGAGCCACTTTCCAAGAGAATGAATGAGATTACCCATAAAAAGAAACATGGAAAGGGGAAACAATTGAAAATCTTAGAGGCTCAAAGGGAACAAGAAGAAGAAGAAGTAGAAGAAGAAGTAGGAGAGGCCATTGATGCTGAACCAATAACTATTATAAAGCCTACTGAGGATGTAGAGGTTGTTTCTGAGCAACCTACTGGAGAGTCACAGCAGTCTACTGTACCTGAGCCTGCTGTTGAAGTTAGAGAATACTCACCTGCAAAAACTACTAAGCCTACTGAAAGTGAACAGGTTGTTGTTGAGCAATCTATTGGAGAAACACAGCAGTCTGTTGTACCTGAGCCTGCTGAAGAAACTGTTGAATCTTCTCCAATTGCACAAGTTGTTGTGGAGCAACTTGATGAAGAGACACATCAGACTACTGAGTCTGCACCTGCTGTGATAACTGAAACACTTGTACAAGACCCTGCAAATCCTGCAATAGTTCAGGGGGAAGAACAGTCTGCTGTTAACCCTGCTGATGAGCATATAAGTTAGGGGGAACCAAGTGTTGTACAGATGGAGCTAGTAGGCACTAATATACAATCTGAGCAACCTACTGACCTACATGCATCTGTTGAAGAAACTCTGACTCTGCTGGTTGGGACCTTTGGAGGTCAACAGAGTGAACAAACAGCTCCCAAGAGGTCTTTCATGCCTTTTGAAAGACATGTGAAGAAGAAGAAGGATGAAGAGTTTGTAGATACAAAACTTCAGCAAGTGGCTGACTATTTTCAATGGAAGTTTGGATTTTACAAGAGACAAAAGCCTGCTGCAGAACCTATGACAGACTTTGAAGAATGGGCTTTTGAGAAATTGGGAGTGGTTGATACCCCTCTGCTGCAATCTAGATTGATGGATATCTTTGAAGATCAATAGAAGGAGGAGGGTATCATGTTCAGGGATCCAAGAGATGATCATGATGAGTCATCATCTTCATCTGATTCTGGAGGTGATTTTCCATCTGCTCCAGGAGGAACCAGTGGTACTGCAATGTTGATTGATCCAAATGTAGGGCGCTCATCGGTGCAGACGATCTCTGATAGACAAATGATGGACAAATGGATGAGGATTTGGAAAATCTCACCATTGATGATATTGAGGCACAAATCAATGAAGGAATAGATGGTGGTGCAAACAAGATGGTTGGTGAGATTGATGATATGTTTGTTGTTGAACCTACTGATCAACCTGAAGGTCAGCAAAATGTAGATTTGGATGATGAGAGGGTTACTGACCACAGTGAACCTAGTGCCAGTTCAGAGGAATCAATTCAATATCAATGCTGGATTGACATTGAGGATGCCTTAAACAAAACTGCAATTTATCTAAGGAGGATCACTGATATGGGGGAATTTCAAAAAGAAAACATGGATATATTCCTTGATCAAGTTGTTGTGGCATAAATTGTTCTAGAACAAAGAACTGAAGAGGAGGTACAGTTGTTTGGGATACAAACAAAGACTCGAACACAAAGTTGGAATAGGAGGTACAGTCACTGAGTTACAAACAAAGACTGGACAAAGGTTGGAACAATCTTTGGGTTTGGAGGAAACCCCTGATGTTGTTGTTGAAGAGGCTGCTGTAGTGGAGCCTGTTGGAGACAAGGCCACTGTAGGGAAAGATAGTCAGCAGGCTGCTGTTGTTGATGAAGAAGAACAAATTTCTTTGGACTATGACTACAAAGATGATGAAGAATTTCAAATAGAAGGATCTACTGATGATGAACCAGTGAATGAAGAACCTGCCATTGATCCTATCTTGGAGGAGTACCAAGAACTTCACCCTGCTGGAAGGGATATGAGTAGAGCAATGGTCATCAGCAGACAAAGGGCACAATATAATGTAGAAGAGCATGCTGATGGAGCTACTGATGGAAGAATGGCTAGTGGAGTGCCAGTAGAAGTATTGAATGAGTTAAAGACTGTCAGGAATGATATGCAACAGTTAAGAACTCAACTGGACAGACAAGAACAAAGATTTGAAGAACTAATGCATCTAGTGGATAACAAATGAGATCTTCATCAAATAGTTGCTTCAAATTTCACATCTACTCAAAATGTCATTAATGATCTCATTCTAGATGTGAGGGAATCAAGCAAGGAAATACACTGAAGGAAATTTTTTTGAAAGACCAACTTGCATCTATTCATCAAAAACTTGACAAACTTGCTGAATCTCCTAAGCATCTTTGCCGAGGTCACGCATCACAATCTGACTCTTGGATCCTAAACTCACTGAAAGGATAACCCTGCTGGAGCAAACAATGGAAGGAAGGATCACAGCAATTGATACTAGGACTGAAATCATTGAAAGTCAACTGAACAACCTAGTGGTCACACAGGAAAGTGTGCATGGCCTGCTCATGTCGGTTTGTTGATGATGTCAATAAGGGGAAGAGGGTCAAACAAAGAGAGCAAAAGATGTTTGCAAGAATTTTTGCCAAGAAGAGATGGGAAGCTGATACTAATGCATTTAGAGAACCTGCACCTGGAAGACTTCCACTTATAGATGAACTTCTCAAACAATACAAGAATGTATACAACAATAGAAGAAGACCTTATTATGACAAGGGCTTTCATGAAGGTCTAAACTCATTTTAATCATTGAATGAATTCAAAGAGGTTTATGTGAGGTTAGGCTTCAGGGTATATCAAATTAATCTAACTCTACCTGAAGCATGGCACTGGTGGAAGCAAGTTAATCCCCACATTGACTTCTCTCTAATTGAAAATGACTGGATGAGAGAGATGATCATTGAAATAAGAGCTTATCAAGAACAAGCAGAAAAAGCAAGACAAGAAATTGAAAGAAGACAGTAGATCAGCATACTTATCTGTTTTATCTTTGCTGATGCTAGACTGTAATAATTTGAACAATTGATTATAATGAAAGATGACCAAATTTGTTCTCTTTTTGTTTTCTATCTTTTTGCTTTGCTGTTAGGTAAGGGTATTGGCATCATCACCAAAAAGGGGGAAATTGTTGGACTTATTTCTAAGTTTTATTGATGAGTGATAGACTAACTGTTATAGTGCAAAGGCAAAAAGATGTCTAGATCAAATGTATAGGTTTATTAGAGTTTGATCTTTGAATAGGTTTGATCAAACAAGCATCAGAATGGTCACCGATTTATATCGCAGATCGGATTAATATCGATGGGGTAGATAGGTCAAGAGACTAGTCAGAACCCGTTTGAAGACCAAGGCTGAGGACTCAAACTCAGTTAATGAAGGCTAAGGGATCAAACTTAGTAATTTAAGTCAAGGATATGGAATCAGAATTTAGGCAAGTCTGTGATGACCTAAACTGATTACATATACCTTGTGTACAAGGTCTAAGTTCCTTAAGTTGGATGGTGATTGGAACTTAGTTATTTGCAAAAAGGTGTAATCTAACTTCAAAAATAAAAGTTAGATAAAAAGAAGTCTGCTGCATTATGTTTTAAACACAACAAATAATAGCTCAGCAGACTGATAGGTAATTCAGCAGACTGATGAACCTGCTGATATATATACCTCGATTAATTCAAGATTACATTGGAAGATTACATGGATAAGGACAACCAACTACCTCTGATTTATCAAAAAAATCAATGACTGAGATTAAAAAGACGTTGGGATGATTCAGGACTTTATCCAATAGCCACAAGTCAAAGGGTGGACAGACTGCATTCTGTCAAAAAGGATCCTGACACTGTCAGTCCTATGAATAGTGATAGAAAGCAAGTCAAATGGGACAAAACATGGAACGGTTACATTTGAATTTCAAATACAAGTCACATGGACTCCTACCTATAAATAGAGGACTTTCAACTCAGAAAAAGATGATGAACTTTGAGAGAAAAATATAAGAGATAATTCTTGAAATGCACAAACACCTGCAATAACTTATCGAAATGAAGGCTACTGATCCAGAGAAAATCTTCAAGTGTATTCTCAGTATTCAAGCTACATCAAGTTTACACACTTGAAGACCAGCAAGTCGCTGATTATATCATCCTAATCAAGTCAGCCGCAATCGAATCATTTACTTGATTCATTCTTTATTTTACAAAGAACTCTTGAAGACAAGTGAAGCACTTTTGTGTGAAAGATCATGTTGTTTGTGGTGGAGCTGGTGAAGAGGCAATCCTACCCTTCAAGGACCATGGAAGAACTTTGGAGCAGGAATCCTACCTATTCCAAGTGTTCAGTTTGTGAAGCCATAGTTATTGGTGAAGGACAAGCAACTTAGGAATCTTTGTAACAACTACATCAAAGATCTCTAGTGAATTACCTCCAACATCACAGGAGAAGAGTGGACTGACAGGATTACACCACCTGGAACCACTATAAAATCTGCCTACTTACTTTCTGCACTTACATTCTGCATTTAGTTCATTACACACACCAACTTATTGAATCTAGCAACTGAAATCACACACATACACTACTGAGTATCTAATACTTAGTATCATATTTAACAACAAGTAATAAGGCTTAATTTTGATATAATTCCGCTGCACAAATTCAAGAAACTCAATCACAAGAGACTACTCATGTATCGAAAGAGTTATCGAGGTGTCGCAGAACTCACCGAGGTGTCGTGAGGTCAGCTTTGAAGTTGCTGAATTTGTTAACTCCAAAAGTTTTAAGTGTTAAGTTTATTCACCCCCCCTCTAAACTTAACCAAAGCCTTTTCAAGGGACCAGCAACGTTACTACACATATACAACAAATAATATGAAGATAAACAATATTCAATAACATAAGTGCTTTTATTAATCATAATATAGTTATTACATGAACTAAATGTACTGTAATTGACCCGATCCGGTCGGATCCGGTCCAACCCGATTGGGTTTAGGACACCTTTCCAACAATCTCCCACTTGGCCTAAAGCCAATCACCCATATGCCTAAGCCCGTGCAAGTGAACATGTTTCTCATGCTTTGCTTGAGACAATGCCTTGGTTAACGGATCAGCTATGTTATCATCCGTGTGGACTTCCTCTATCTTTGCATCTCCTCTATCTACTATCTCTCTAATCAAGTGATAGCGCCGTAGCACATGTTTGGACTTCTGATGAGACATTGGTTCCTTTGACTGAGATATCGCTCCATTATTATCACAAGATGAGAGGCAATGGACCTTCAATGGAGGAACCACACCAAGTTCGAGAATGAACTTCTTCATCCAAATCGCTTCCTTTGCCGCCTCCGAGGTCTGCTATGTATTCGGCTTCCGTTGTAGAGTCTGCAGTGAGTCTCCTGCTGGAACTCTTCCACTCATCGCCTCCGCCATTAATCGTGAAAACAAATCCGCATCGTGACTTAAAGTCATCCTTGTCGCTTGAAAACGGCATCCGTAACCTCGTAAAACTAAATCATCATTCCCGAAAACCAGGAACATATCCCTAGTACGTCTCATGTACTTAAGGATATTATTGACAGCAATCCAGTGACCTTCACTTGGATTGGACTGGTACCTGCTAGTCATACTAAGAGGGTACGAGACATCCGGTCTTGTGCACAACATGGCATACATGATAGACCCGATTGCCGAAGCATACGAGACTTTACTCATTTGTGCCCTTTCCTCCTCTGTCTTAGGACTCATTCCCTTTGACAGATAGACCCCATGTGACATGGGCAGCAATCCTCTCTTGGACTGCTCCATGCTGAATCTCTTCAGCATCATGTCTATATAGGTGGATTGTGACAGACCAAGCAACCTTTTAGATCTATCTCTATAGTTCTTTATTCCTAGAATATAGACTGCATCACCCAAGTCCTTCATTGAGAAGTTCTTGGATAACCAAGCTTTGACTGATTGTAACATAGGCACATCATTCCCAATGAGCAATATGTCATCTATATAATGTTAGGAAATCACTAGTTTAACGCAGCGGAATTTAAAATTTGATTTCCTTTTCTAGATCGCTCTTCGTTTAATGCAATAAACACGTTAAGTAGTTTGACGGTTATACCTTAGATGATCTACAAGATCGTCGCTTTGACCGCCAACGGAGAGTAGTTCAATCGCGCAAGCCGCCCACGCGTCCGGCCTCTATCGCTAATCCACACGAACCCCTCGCCGAATCCTCCTTGATTGCTATCGAGAAAAACTCCGGCCGCTAGATCGACCTTTTCTTCCCTCACAAACTCACTATGGAGAGCTCTCTATTTTACACAAGAATTATGAACTCTTGCAATTGTGTTGTACAAAAGAGCTTGACACCCACTTCCTTTTATAGAGGAAGTGGCGCCCAATAGTAGTGTAGGAGAAGAAAACCTTTTCTAATAAAATAAGGAAAATCAACTAGATTGATTTATCTCTTTAATTATAATTTATTCTCACAATATCATATATTGATTATAATTATCTTATTACCATAAATCTATTTTTTTCAAAATCAATTAATATCTTATATTAATATTATGGTAATCTTATTAATTAAAGTGCACAATCCAAGTGTATCTTGTACACTCAAAAGTGGCGCCCATATCCCAAAAAGATTGACTTCCGGAATATTCTTTAATTAATCTAATTTATGTATATAATTAATATCTTGTATTTTATTTATTCATAATAAATAAATACCACCATATTAATTTACCACTATAACCTTTATAGTCTGAGATAAACTTTCCTTATTTGGTTATCAACTATAACCGCATTTTAATCCGACTCGACGCTCATATGTGTGTGACCCGATAGGCTTCGAATATGTTGGCCGTAGACACAAAGTGCAATTTACTAAAATGCCCTTCATACCTAACGATCACGGGATAGCGTCTAGCAACACACCGTGACCCCCAATCATCGGAAGAGTCAAAAGCAATGACTACTACCTTTCATATGAAGCAGTTACCGTGTAACTTACAATCCTATCGCTGTAATAATATCCATACGATCGTATCTCGAGTGTCAATACATTGACGATCGTATCTTATAATCTGGATATCATGCTCTCTCGGAATAACACATTTACTCCCACTTTGCAAAGATTCTCGAGAGCTAGACATTCCTTATAAGAAGGCCATTTCGGATATTCGATCCCAATCATAGGATACGCGATTCCCGGACGACCAATCATGTATACTCCGCGATGCTTCAATATCATACCCAATCACTACCGCATGATCGCCCGTGGTTAGGAGAAATCTCAATAGTGTCAAAGCATGACAATCCACACCGTGATGCCATGAAGACTCCGGTCAAAAGGATAATTACACAACCGCCACATAGTGTGACACTTAATGTAAGTGGGTCGATCTAACGTCACGCATTCTCTAATACACGCCCACGCATGCCCAAGTGTCCCTACACTTCGATAGAGCGAGATCTATCCCTACCTTCTAAAAGATAGAAGACATCCAATACGTGCTAGTCCGATTATATCATCAATGTCCCATTTGATAATATGTAAGACTAGAGACATTTAAGTACCAACCTTGTTATAGTGATTAGAGATCTCATCAACCATAATCACTATCATGGTTTCTCTATCATGATTGATACTAGGGGACGTTACTATATATATATACAACAAATAATATGAAGATAAACAATATATAATAACATAAGTGCTTTTATTAATCATAATAAAGTTATTACATGAACTAAATAGATCAGAATGACCCGACCCGTCGGATCTCGTCCGACCCGATTGGGTTTAGGACACCTTTCCAACAATCTCCCACTTGGCCTAAAGCCAATCACCCATATGCCTAAGCCCGTGCAAGTGAACATGTTTCTCATGCTTAGCTTGAGACAATGCCTTGGTTAACGGATCGCTATGTTATCATCCGTGTGGACTTTCTCTATCTTTACATCTCCTCTATCTACTATCTCTCTAATCAAGTGATAGCGCCGTAGCACATGTTTGGACTTCATGAGACCTTGGTTCCTTTGATCGAGATATCGCTCCATTATTATCACAAGATGCAGGTACTGGACCTTCAATGGAGGGAACCACACCAAGTTCGATGAATGAACTTCTTCATCCAAATCGCTTCCTTTGCCGCCTCCGAGGCCGCTATGTATTCGGCTTCCGTTGTAGAATCTGCAGTAGTCTCCCCGCTTGGAACTCTTCCACCACTTTGCTCCGCCGTTAAGCGTGAAAACAAATCCAGATTGTGACTTAAAGTCATCCTTGTCGCTTTAGAAACCGGCATCCGTGTAACCTCGTAATACTAAATCATCATTCCCGAAAACCAGGAACATATCCTAGTACGCCTCAAGTACTTAAGGATATTCTTGACAAAGAATCCAAAGACCATCACCTGGATTGGACTGGTACCTACTAGTCATACTAAGAGAGTACGAGGCGTGGGTCTTGTGCATAACATGGCATACATGATAGACCCGATTGCCGAAGCATAAGGGACTTTACTCATTTGTGCCCTTTCCTCCTCTCGTCTTAGGACTCATTCCCTTTGGCGAGTAGACCCCATGTGACATGGGCAGCAATCCTTTCTTGGATCGCTCCATGTTTGAATCTCTTCAAATCTTGTCTATGTAGGTGGATTGCGACATGACCAAGCAACCTTTTAGATCTATCTCTATAGATCTTTATTCCCCGCATTATAGGTTGCCTCACCCAAGTCCTTCATAGAGAAGTTCTTGGATAGCCAAGCTTTGACTGATTGTAACATAGGCACATCATTCCCTATGAGCGTGATGTCATCCACATAAAGCACTAGGAACACAATGGCACTCCCACTAACCTTCTTGTAAACACAGGGCTCATCTTCGTTCTTGATGAAATCAAACTGCTTGATTATCTCATCAAAGCGAAGATTCCAACTCCGAAGCTTTCTTTAATCCATAAATGGATCTTTGCGCTTTACACACCATCCTGGCGTCATTGGTTGTGAAACCTCAGTCGTGTCATATACACTTCCTCGAGACGATGTTCCCGTTAAGGAAAGCCGCTTTCACATCCATCCGCCAGATTTACGTAATCATGGTATGCTTTGCAATAGCAAGCAAATTTCTAATGGATTTTAACATGGCAACAAAGCGAGAAGGTTTCATCATAGTCAACTCCTTGTCTTTGCTTATAACCTTTGCCACCAACCTAGCCTTGTAGGTGGTCACGTTATCGTCCATGTCGGTCTTTCTCTTAAAGACCCATTAACACCCTATGGGAACTATTCCTCAGCGGATCAACTGAGTTCCAAACTTGGTTGTCCTTTATGGATTCCATCTCGTAATTCATGGCTTCAAGCCATTTCTCTTTGTCGTGCCTTAATAGCACCTCCTCATAAGTTCTAGGGTCCTCATCTTCCATGAGATACACGCCAGATGTACCTATCGGGTCCACGGCGTTCCTGGTGGATCTTCGAGGTGTTATTGTGTCTCACGGAAGGGGTGGCGCCACATTTGTATGTGGTGTCTCCTCTACTTCCATCAACGGACTGTTATCCGTAAGTGGTTCTCGAATTTCTTCAAGATCAATCTTACTCCCACTGACCCTATCCGAATAAACTCTTTCTCCGCAGTGGCGATCCTGGCAACAAACACCTTTTGTTCCTCGGGGTGGTAAAATTGGTACCCTTTGGTTTCCTAGGATAACCCACAAAACAGACATTTGTCGATCTAGGTTCCAGCTTTGTCGCATGGTTCGTTTCACATAAACCGACATCCCCAAGGTTTCATGTAACCTAGTGTTGGTTTCTTCCTTTGAACACTTCATAGGAGTGGACTCAACCGCCTTTGATGGAACTCGGTTCGAGTGTATAGGATGCGGTTTCTGAGCATACCCCAAAACGATTTTGGAAGAATCAGATAGCTCATCATGGAACGTACCATGTCCAACAAAGTACGATTCCTCCTCTCGATATGCCATTCATTTGTATGCGTCCTGGAGGGGGTCCATTCAGTAGAATCCCATTCTCCTTTAAATAACTTTGAAACTCTCCATCTAGGTATTCTCCACCTCGATCGGATCGAAGTGTTTTGATTTCTTTACCTAGTTGTTTCTCCACTTCACTTCGAATTCTTTGAACTTTTCAAGGCTTCAGACTTATACTTCATTAAGTATATATAACCATAGCGAGAATGGTCGTCAAGTGAAAGTGATAAAATAAGAGTATCCTCCTTTGGCTTGAATTGACATTGGGCCACACACATCAAGTATGTATAAGCTCAAGCAATTCATTGGATCTTATCCTTTGCCACTAAAAGGTGACTTTGTCATCTTGCCAAGTAAACAAGCTTCAGCATGTATCAAACGATTCGTGAATCGAATTGATCCAACATTCCATCTTTATGGAGTTTGGAAATGCGATTCTTATTTATATGGCCAAGTCTACAATGCCATAAGTAGGATTCATTCAAGTCATTTGTTTTGGCTTTCTTGTTATTTATATTAAGTACGCCAACATTCATATCTAATATGTAGAGACCATTGCTAAGTATGCCAAGACCATAAAAGATTCCATCACGTGAAAAAGAACAACATTTATTCTCAAACGTAAAAGAAAATCCATCAACATCTAATGCGTAAATAGAAATAATGCTCTTCGTAAGAGCAGAACAAAATAACAGCTTATTGAGTTCTAGTACTAGCCCACTCGGGCAATGAAAGAAAATAAACTCCTACGCCGCCGCAAAGAAAGAACACTTGCTCCATTTCCAACGCGTGAGGTCCACCTCTCCTTTCCTCGGATCTCTAGTTCTTCTTAGTGCCTGCATATTCAGTACAAATATGAGAACCACAACCAGATCTAATACCCAAAGTGGTTAGACTTAGAAGAAGTAATGTTGATCTCAATCATAAATATACCTGTCGAAGCATCGAAATGCTTCTTCTTGGTACTCAAGCCCTGCGCTTCTCCTCCAATGTCCGGTCTCACCGCAATGGAAGCAAGCATCCTTGGATTTGTCTTTTTGCTATCTTAGGCGTTGGCTTAGGTGCAGCCTTCGCCTTCTTGGACTTTTTCTGGCTTTTGCCTTGCCCTTGCTCAAGTGACCAAAGCAACACTTGCTTTCCTTCCCTACAAGGCCTTCAAAAGTAGCTTTCAACATGTTCAATAACTCCGCTAGGAGCAATCTATCTTGTTCATGTGATAGTTCATCACAAACTGCGAGAATGAGTCGGTAGAGATTGCGAAATCAAGTCAATACTCAACTCGCTTCCAACTTGTGGCCCAGCTTCCCCTGCCTCTCTATGTACCCGATCATTTTAAGCATGTGTGACCCCACAGCAGTCCCAGATGCCATCTTACAACTAAACAGGGCCTTCGAGACCTCGTACCTCTCAGTGCGAGACTGAGAAGCGTAAAGTTCCTTCAGGTGGACCATGATAGAGTAGGCGTCCATAGACTCATGCAAGCTTCTGCGCCCGGTGTCATAGAAGCAAGCATGATACATGTAGCATCGATCTTCGTCGAGCAATTGCTTGTTGTACTTCTCGACAACATCTCGCAGCCAACCCTCAGCGGGCTTTTCCGGTAGGGCCTCGTCCAAGACATAGCCAATCTTCTCGTGCCTCAAAACGATTTTGAGGTTTCTTTCCCAATCGAGAAAATTAGTTTCGTCAAGCTTGTTATCGATGATAAAACGAAGGTTCAATTTGTTTGACATTTTCTACAACAATAAATAAAAGATAGAATAAGTAAAGCTCATGTATAAAAACCTAAATTTGCACTAAGAAATTTATAAGGTTTTTACTCCCACTAGCCAACTATTCCCTATTGGCTTTCAAGAATTTTAATTAATTCTTTAGTGGCTGGGACCCTATCTAGTTGCCTTAATCCCCGACGGTGGTCGATCAATCTCGGCAATTTCGAAAGGTAGGTACTCTACCAAATGCATCGCATGCGACTCCCAGGTGGTGACTAGTCAACTCTTTGACGCCTCACATCTCTATGTGATAGTCAACCCCTGCCTCTAAAGTCGACGGCCCCGACGGTGGCCAATCACCGAAAGACTTTAGTCGAGTCATAACCCAATATTCATGAGATCTCGTGACGATCATGTCTCAATAATAACGATATGCCCGTGGTAGGTCAACTCCCGACGGTGGTCGATCGCTTGATCCAACAAAGGCTCTTCACCGTCATTATAATATTGGGAGACAATTTTGGCTCGATTTTTGGCGTGGGAATAATTTTAAATTAATTCACTTAATTAATTTGGTTTAATTATGGTCTCATCTCTACTATGTGCATATTACTACGATATCATATAAAGTAAAACATACACAACATTCCGCGCATAAAATAACCGGTATGATCATGGACTTTTCTAGGTGCGGTTTCGAATACAAACTCGACGAAACCGCTGGTCACAAACTAAGGGTATCTCGCAACCGCCAATAGGATCTTTATTCTTTATGACGCCAATGGGTTCTTTATTTCTCCTTGGTCTCGAACTTCTTGCTCCATTCTTGTTACATAATAAATAATTACACCCGCCGCACACGGGGGGGAACTCAGGGAATGGGATAAATGCAAAAAGTAAACTAGGTCACGTTCTTCATAACGGCCTAGGACAATTTTTTTTTTCAAAAACCAACATAAAGAAAACATTCCCATCTATCCTATTGGTCGAGTCCATGATCAATCGGGGTCCATATAATCACATTATATCTACACATCTAATCCATACAATTTTATCTTATGAAAAAGATTAAATTCTAATTTTAACTACTACTACTCATGCGTCTTTATTTTATCACATCAAATAATTAAATAACTTTTAATTAATTATATGATTTAACCGAAAATTAAAATTAACATTTAATTTTAAATCGATTTCAATTTTAATTAAATTTGAACTATTCAAAATAAAATTAAAATTATAAAGTCTCCTATTTGTTTCATTTCCAAAACTAAATTTAGCTTAGGCTCCGCTTGCTTTCCAAAATCAAAATTTTGAAGTGGCTTTCAGCTGTGCTTAAACTGTTCCAAATCAAATATTTGGAAAGGCCTGAGCCTACTCCAAATCAAATATTTGGAAAGGCCAAATTATTTTAGTCTAGGCCTGGCCACTTTCCAAAATCAAAATTTTGGAAGTGGCCTAGGCCTAGGCCTATTCCAAATCAAATATTTGGAAAGGGCCTAGGCCTATTCCAAATCAAATATTTGGAAAGGCCAAATAATTTTGGTTTAGGCCTGGCCACTTTCCAAAATCAAAATTTTGGAAGTGGCCTAGGCCTAGGCCTATTCCAAATCAAATATTTGGAAAGGGCCTAGGCCTATTCCAAATCAAAATTTGGAAAGGCCAATGTCCCATATGGTTTCCCAATGGTCCAAACTATTTGAACCATTGGTTGGCCATATGACACAACTAAACAAACGAGATATCTATGCACAATAAAATATCACAAAACGAAAAGGGTTGATCTCCCCAAAGGAAGAGGAGAGCCGACGGACAGCAGCCCGAAGGCCACCGCCGCCGCCGCCGCCGAGGGATGGGGGCGCCGCCAGTCGGCCGACCCCCATGAACCCTATATTTTTTGTTTTTGTTTTAACGTTTCGCGATTTAAATCTTGCATCTATCGATTAAATACTACGCATTTAAGTTATGCTTATTGCTTAAGCTCAAGTCCGCTCCGATACCACTTGTTAGAAATCACTAGTTTAACGCAATGAATTTAAAATTTGATTTCCTTTTCTAGATCGCTCTTCGTTTAATGCAATAAACACGTTAAGTAGTTTGACGGTTATACCTTAGATGATCTACAAGATCGTCGCTTTGACCGCCAACGGAGAGTAGTTCAATCGCGCAAGCCGCCCACGCGTCCGGCCTCTATCGCTAATCCACACGAACCCCTCGCCGAATCCTCCTTGGATTGCTATCGTAAAAAACTCCGGCCGCTAGATCGACCTTTTCTTCCTCACAAACTCACCATGGAGAGCTCTCTATTTTACACAAGAATTATGAACTCTTGCAATTGTGTTGTACAAAAGAGCTTGACACCCACTTCCTTTTTTATAGAGGAAGTGGCGCCCCAATAGTAGTGTAGGAGAAAAAACCCTTTTCTAATAAAATAAGGAAAATCAACTAGATTGATTTATCTCTTTAATTATAATTTATTCTGTCAATATCATATATTGATTATAATTATCTTATTACCATAAATCTATTTTTTCAAAATCAATTAATATCTTATATTAATATTATGGTAATCTTATTAATTAAAGTGCACAATCCAAGTGTATCTTGTACACTCAAAAGTGGCGCCCCATATCCCAAAAGATTGACTTCGGAATATTCTTTAATTAATCTAATTTATGTATATAATTAATATCTTGTATTTTATTTATTCATAATAAATAAATACCACCATATTAATTTACCACTATAACCTTTATAGTCTAGAGATAAACTTTCCTTATTTGGTTATCAACTATAACCGCATTTTAATCCGACTCGACGTTCATATGTGTGTGACCCGATAGGCTTCCGAATATGTTGGCCGTAGACACAAAGTGCAATTTACTAAAATGCCCTTCATACCTAACGATCACGGGATAGCGTCTAGCAACACACCGTGACCCCCAATCATCGGAAGAGTCAAAAGCAATGACTACTACTTTTCATGTGAAGCAGTTACCGTGTAACTTACAATCCTATCGCTATAATAATATCCATACGATCGTATCTCGAGTGTCAATACATTGACGATCGTATCTTATAATCTGGATATCATGCTCTCTCGGAATAACACATTTACTCCCACTTTGCAAAGATTCTCGAGAGCTAGACATTCCTTATAAGAAGGCCATTTCGGATATTCAATCCCAATCATAGGATACGCGATTCCCGGACGACCAATCATGTATACTCCGCATGCTTCAATATCATACCCAATCACTACCGCATGATCGCCCCGTGGTTAGGAGAAATCTCAATAGTGTCAAAGCATGACAATCCACACCGTGATGCCATGAAGACTCCGGTCAAAAGGATAATTACACAACCGCCACATAGTGTGACACTTAATGTAAGTGGGTCAGTCTAACGTACGCATTCTCTAATACACGTCCACGTACAGTCCAAGTGTCCCTACACTTCGATAGACGAGATCTATCCCTACCTTCTAAAAGATAGAAGACATCCAATACGTGCTAGTCCGATTATATCATCAATGTCCCATTTGATAATATGTAAGACTAGAGACATTTAAGTACCAACTGTTATAGTGATTAGAGATCTCATCAACCATAATCACTATCATGGTTTCTCTATCACAGATTGATACTAGGGACGTTACTATATATATATACAACAAATAATATGAAGATAAACAATATATAATAACATAAGTGCTTTTATTAATCATAATAAAGTTATTACATGAACTAAATAGACTGTAAATGACCCGACCCGGTCGGATCTGGTCCGACCCGATTGGGTTTAGGACACCTTTCCAACATATAAAGCATTAAGAACACAATGGCACTCCCACTAACCTTCTTGTAAACACTGGGCTCATCTTCGTTCTTGATGAAATCAAACTGTTTGATTATCTCATCAAAGCGAAGATTCCAACTCCGAGAAGCTTGCTTTAATCCATAAATGGATCTTTGCAATTTACACACCATCCTGGCGTCATTGGTTGTGAAACCCTCAGGCTGTGTCATATACACTTCCTCAGACAGGTTCCCATTAAGGAAAGTTGTTTTCACATCCATCTTCTAGATTTTGTAATCATGGTATGCTACAATAGCGAGCAAAATTCTAATGGATTTTAACATGGCAATAGGCGAAAAGGTTTCATCATAGTCAACTCCTTGTCTTTGCTTATAACCTTTTGCCACTAACCTAGCCTTGTAGGTAGTCACGTTACCGTCCATGTCGGTCTTTCTCTTAAAGACCCATTTACACCCTGTAGGAACTATTCCTTCAGGTGGATCAACCAAGTTCCAAACTTGGTTGTCTTTCATGGATTCCATTTCAGAATTCATGGCTTCCAGCCATTTCTCTTTGTCATGCCTTAATAGCACTTCCTCATAAGTTCTAGGGTCCTCATCTTCCATGAGATACACGCCAGTGTACCATTCGGGTTCACGGCGTTCCCTGGTGGATCTTCGAGGTACTAATGTGTCCACGGTAGAGGCTGGCATCACATCTGTATGTGGTGTCTCCTCTACTTCCATCAACTGACTGTCATCCGTAAGTGGTTCTCGAATTTCTTCAAGATCAATCTTACTCCCACTGACCCTATCCAGAATAAACTCTTTCACTAGAAAGTGGCCAGTCCTGGCAACAAACACCTTTTGTTCCTCAGGATGGTAAAATTGGAATCCTCTAGTTTCTCTAGGATATCCCACAAACAGACATTTGTCAGATCTATTTTCTAATTTGTCAGGCATCATCCGCTTCACGTAAGTCGGACAACCTCAAGGTTTAAGATATGCTAGACTCGGATTCCTCTTATGCCATACCTCGTATGGTGTGGATTCAACCGTCTTTGATGGAACTCGGTTCAGTGTATAGGATGCGGTTTCTAGAGCATACCCCCAAAATGATTTTGGGAGAACTGCGTAGCTCATCATGGATCGTACCATGTCTAACAAGGTACGGTTCCTCCTCTCAGATACGCCATTCATCTGAGGCGTGCCTGGAGGTGTCCATTCAGGTAAAATCCCATTCTCCTTTAAATAGTCTTGAAACTCTTTATCTAAGTATTCTCCGCCTCGATCGGCTCGAAGCGTCTTGATTTCTTTACCTAGTTGTTTTTCAACTTCACTTCTGAATTCCTTGAACTTTTCGAAGGCTTCAGACATATACTTCATTAAGTATATATAACCATAGCGAGAATGGTCATCAGTGAAAGTGATAAAATAAGAGTATCCTCCTTTGGCTTGAATTGACATTGGGCCACACACATCAGTATGTATGAGCTCAAGCAATTCATTTGATCTTATCCCTTTGCCACTAAAAGGTGACTTTGTCATCTTGCCAAGTAAACAAGCTTCACATGTATCAAACTATTCGTAATCGAATTGATCCAACATTCCATTTTTATGGAGTTTGGATATGCGATTCTTATTTATATGGCCAAGTCTACAATGCCATAAGTAGGATTCATTCAAGTCATTTGTTTTGGCTTTCTTGTTATTTATATTAAGTACGTCAACATTCATATCTAAAATGTAGAGACCATTGCTAAGTATGCTGTTCGGTAAAAACGAGTTTTACAATTTATAACCGAAACACCCCAAGTATAAGGATCGTAGTATAGGATGTTAACGGATCGTCCTAAGGGAGTGGAATGTTTATCGGATCAAAGTGCAATAATTAAATCGATTATGTCACGAATTATTAACTAAACTAGGGTTTATGCTAAAAATAAAGCTAATGAACAGTAACTACGATGAACAGTAAATACGATGAATAGTAAATTTGCAGAAAATTAACAATTAACAACTAGAATTTAAAACAACTAACTTAGCAATCAACAATTTATACTAATGATTCGATTTATCAAGTAATTAAAACAACGGCAAGGCAACGGGAATCCAACGATCAACAAACCCAACCCCAACTAGACGGCAAGTAAAAGATATGATTTTTAGTAATGATCTACCACGAATTCGATTAAATTTCTCTAAACGAATTCTAGGGTTTCGTTTTCTTTTTCAAGTAAAACAAAACGACATGCAAAACACGATCACGAGATTATTTCTAATACTCTTACTCAATTAACTATAAACGATCTCTCGAATTATAATTAATCGCATCAATTAAAAAGATCACAACTTGAACAATATTTTCATATAAATTCAAAGCATAAAAGATGGTTTCATCGATCTCTCGATTCAAATAAAACATAAGCGATAAATAACAAATTCTAATTGATGAAAACGATAACTTTACTCACTAAAAGTACGGCTAAAAATCTCTAGTTGGTGTTGATGTTGATCGGTTTCATCCGTTGTCCCACCGCGATGTGCTTAGCCAACAATCATGTTGTTAATCATGATCATTGGAATGGAGAGATTCATCTTTGAATCTCCTCTTTGAATGATGCGGCTTGCGCTTCTTTTCTTATGTCACATTTCGCTTTGCAATTATGCGTATGGAATGGCTAATAAATTAGGGTTGCAATTGCCGCTGTATTTATAAGGAAATAAGGCGGCTACCCTCAAAGTCGGTGGTGAACGGGCGTTTGCCATGATGGATGCCCGTCCAGGAGCTTCGACGCGCTACATGGACGTTCGTTTGAGGTCAAGTCAAGGCTCAGTATCAAATTGTTTCTTGTGAACGCTAGTTCACTGACTCAAACTTCTAAAATTCATATCTTGAGTTGTAGACCTCCAAAAATTATGATCTGAATGTCATAATTAAGCTCTCGGAAAACTCTACAACTTTCATTAAGGACTCTTCTTCAGAAAACACCTTTTTGATTAGCCCGTCGATTACGAGTATATTACGACATTTTCCAAAGATAGTTTCAGCAACAGCATCCAAACTTGTAACGCTCATATCTCGGGCCTCATAAGTCGGAATGAAGTGATTCAAAATCCTGTAGAATCCTCTCTTCAAGACCTACAAATCTTCTCTTGAGGTCGAGAGTCAAATCAGTGTATATCATATCAAGAACTGCATCGGAAGTTCGGCTGCTTGAAAGCTTCATTCCAAGCTTTATCTCCATCTTCCTTCCATTTCACTTCTCTTCCATGCAAAACCTCATCATTTAATCCTCTTGCATGCCAAAATATGTATCTATAACATAGGAAAATATACCAAAGCGTAACACAATCCCAAAATAACATAAAATCACAATTTAAGCACATAAATCGTTACATTTTGCAATTTATTATCTTTAAACATCATTTGCTCAGTTTATCCTTTTGGCGAGTGATTTTCTATAAAAATCACTAAAACACGGGAGATAATGTTACGAAATAACTCGATAAAAACCATAAAATTAGTCGTAAACATATGCCAGTACCATAAAATATTCCATCACGTGAAAAAGAACAACATTTATTCTCAAACGTAAATAAAAAACCATCAACATCTAATGCGGAAATGGAAATAATGCTCTTCGTAAGAGCAGGAACAAAATAACAGTTACTAAGTTCAAGTACTAGCCCACTGGGCAATGAAAGAAAATAAACTCCTACGGTTAGCGCAGCAACACTTGCTCCATTTCCTACCCGTAGGTCCACCTCTCCTTTCTTCAGATCTCTAGTTCTTCTTAGTGCCTGAATATTCATACAAATATGAGAACCACAACCAGTATCTAATACCCAGTGGTTAGACTTAGAAGAAGTAATTTTGATCTCAATCATAAATATACACGAAGTCGAAGCATCGAATGCTTCTTCTTGGTACTCAAGAAGCCTTTGCGCTTTCTCCTCCAATGTCCGGTCTCACCGCAATGGAAGCAAGCATCCTTGGATTTGTCTTTTGCTATCTTAGGCGTTGGTTTAGGTGCAGCCTTCGCCTTCTTGGACTTTTTTTCGGCTTTTGCCTTGCCCTTGCTCTCGAGTGACCAAAGCAACACTTGCTTTCCTTCCCCACAAGGCCTTCGCGATCTTCAACATGTTCAATAACTCCGCAAGGGAGCAATCTATCTTGTTCATGTGATAATTCATCACGAATCATGAGAATGAATCGGTAGAGATTGTAGAATCAAGTCAATACTCAATTCTCGCTCCAACTTGTGGCCCGGCTTTCCCAAGCCTCTCTATGTACCCGATCATTTTAAGCACGTGTGACCCCACAAAGCGATCCCAGATGCCATCTTACAACCAAACAGGGCCTTCGAGACCTCGTACTTCTCTCAATCACGAGGCGAAGCATATAGAGTTCCTTTAGGTGGACCATGATTGTGTAGGCATCCATGGACTCATCTTTGTTTAGCTTCATTCAGTGTCATAGAAGCAAGCATGATACATATAGCATCGATCATCGTCGAGCGATGCTTTTATACTTCTCGACAAAGATCCGCGGCCAACCTCGGCGGGCTTTTCCGGTGGTCTCGTCCCAAGACATAGCCAATCTTCTCGTGCCTCAAAACGATTTTGAGGTTCCTTTCCCAATCGAGAAAATTAGTTTCGTCAAGCTTGTTTTCGATGATAAAACGAAGGTTCAATTTGTTTGACATTTTTCTACAACAATAAATAAAGATAGAATAAGTAAAAGCTCATGTATAAAAAAACCTAAATTTGCATTTAAAATTTTATAAGGTTTTACTCCCACTAGCCAACTATTCCCAATTGGCTTCCAAGAATTTAATTAATTGTTTAGTGGCTGGGATCCCATCTAGTTACCTCGATTCCCGACGAGGGCCGATCAACCGAGATAATTTCGACAGGTAGGTACTCCTACCAGTCGCATCGCATGCGACTCCCAGTGGCTGACTAGTCAACTCTTTGACGTTTCACATCTCTATGTGATAGTCAACCCCATGTCTCTAAAATTAGACGGTCCTAACGAGGGCCAATCACCGCAAGATTCTAGTCGAGTCGTAACCCAATATTCATGAGATCTCGTAACGATCATATCTCAATAATAACGATATACCCGTGGTAGGTCAACTCCCGACGAGGGCCGATCAGTTGGATCCGAACAAAGGCTCTTCACCGTCATTATAATATTGGGAGACAATTTTGGCTCGATTTTTGGCGTGGGAATAATTTTAAAATTAATTCACTTAATTAATTTGGTTTAATTATGGTCTCATCTACTATGTGCATATTACTACGATATCATATAAAGTAAAACATACACAACATTCCGCGCATAAAATAACCGGTATGATCATGGACATTTCTAAAAGCGGTTTCGAATACAAACTGACGAAACCGCGGGTCACAAACTAAGGGTATCTGCAACCGCCAATAGGATCTTTATTGTTGTACGCCAATGGGTTCTTTATCTCTCCTTGGTCTTCAAGTTCTTGCTCCATTCTTGTTACATTATAATTTATCTAATAATTACACCCGCCGCACACGGGGGGGAGCTAACGGGAATGAGATAAATACAAAAAGTAAACTAGGTCACGTTCTTCATAACGGCCTAGGACAATTTTTCCAAAAACCAACATAAAGAAAACATTCCCATCTATCCTATTGGTCGAGTCCATGATCAATCGGGGTCCATATAATCACATTATATCTACACATCTAATCCATACAATTTTATCTAATGAAAAAGATTAAATTCAAATTTTAACTACTTATGCGTCTTTATTTTATCACATCAAATAATTAAATAACTTTTAATTAATTACATGACTTAATCGAAAATTAAAATTAACATTTAATTTTAAATCGATTTTAATTTCAATTAAATTTGAACTATTCAAAATAAAATTAAAATTATTTAGTCTCCTATTTGTTTCCTTTCCAAAACTAAATTTGGCTTAGGCTTGGCCACTTTCCAAAATCAAAATTTTAGAAGTGGCCTAGGCCTAGGCCTTTTACAAATAAAATATTTGAAAAGGGCCTAGGCCTATTCCAAATCAAATATTTGGGAAGGCCAAATAATTTTGGTTTAGGCCTGACCACTTTCCAAAATCAAAATTTTGGAAGTGGCCTAGGCCTAGGCCTTTTACAAATCAAATATTTGAAAGTGGCCTAGGCCTAGGCCTTTTACAAATCAAATATTTGAAAATGACATAGGCCTATTCCAAATTAAAATTTGGAAAGGCCAACATGCCATATGGTTTCCCAATGGCCCAAACTATTTGAACCATTGGTTGGCCATATGACACAACTAAACAAACGAGATATCTATGCACAATAAATATCACAAAACGAAAAGGGTCGATCTCCCCATTGGAAGAGGACAGCCGACGGACGGCAGCCCTAAGGCCACCGCCGCCGCCGCAGAGGAGGGGGGCCGCCGCCAGTCGGCCGAGCCCCCCATAAACTCTAATTTTTTTTTGTTTCAACGTCTCGTGATTTAAATCTTGCATCTATTTATTAAATACTACGCATTTAAATTATGCTTATTGCTTAAGCTCGAAGTCTGGCTCCGTTACCATTGTTAGGAAATCGCTAGTTTAATGCAGCGGAATTTAAAATTTGATTTCCTTTTTCTAGATCGTTCTTCGTTTAATGCAATAAACACGTTAAGTAGTTTGACGGTTATACCTTAGATGATCTATAAGATCGTCGCTTTGACCATCAACGGAGAGTAGTTCAGTGCGCAAGCCGTCCACGCGTCCGTCCTCTATCGCAAATCCACACGAACCCCTTGCCAGAATCCTCATTGGATTGCTATCGGAAAAACTCCGGTTGCTAGACCGGCCCTTTTCTTCCCTCACAAACTCACTATAGGTTGCTCTCTATTTTACACAAGAACTATGAGCTCTTGCAATTGTGATGTACAAAAGAGCTTGACACCCACCTCTTATTTATAGCTAGATGTGGCGCCCCATATGTGTGTAGGAGAAGAAAACCTTTTCCCAATAAAATAAGGAAAATCTCCTAGATTGATTTATCTCTTTAATGATAATTAATTTTGCCAATAACTTATATTGAATATAATTATCTTATTACCATAAATCTATTTTCCAAAATCAATTAATATCTTATATTAATATTATGGCAATCTAATTAATTAAAGTGCACAATCCAAGTGTATCTTACACACTTGAATGTGGCACCCCAATAATCAAAAGATTGACTTCCGGAATATTCTTTAATTAATATAATTTGTATATAATTAATATCTTGTATTTTATTTATTCATAACAAATAAATACCATCATATTAATTTACCACTATAACCTTATAGTCTAGAGATAAACTTTCCTTATTTTGTTATCAACTATAACCGCATTTTAATCCGACTCGATGTTCATATGTGTGTGACCCGATAGGCTTCCGAATATGTTGGCCGTAGACACAAAGTGCAATTCACTAAAATGCCCTTCATACCTAACTGAAGGATGCAGGTTCTTAGATCTAACCAAGATTAGATCTATGCGCAGCGGACGGATCACGATTTACATATCATAAAACATAATCAAAGGATTTAACAACTACAAGGGGGTTAAGATCATGTTACCAATATAGGGAAGAGAAGCCTTGATCTTCCGATGTGTTCTCCAAACGGCAGTTGGTGGACACCCTTCTTGATACACGAGCCTCCTTGATATGCAACCAGAAAAATCCCGAAGATTTTTCCAACTCGAACCCTAAGAATAGAGGCCAAAATTTTTCGGCCAATTTCTCTCGGTGAATAGTGACGTGAATAGTACCTTGCCATTAGACTTAGGAGAACTCTCTTTATATAAGAGAGTAATCAATGTCCTCCAAGGATTAAATAATTAAGTGATAATTATCACATTAATCCTTTTCCAAATAAAAGATAAATAAAATGATTATCCCAAACAAATTAAGATAAATCATATTATTATCTATTATTCCATGAATTATCATTTAACAAATAAAAGATAAATCACATGTTAAATAATTATCCAAGAAAACTAATTTCTCTCTAATTATTAGGACATTAATGGCGCCACATATTGGGTCAAAAAAGCCCACATAAAATGTCTTTTATGTGTATTATATTATTTAGCCCAACTAAAT
The DNA here is from genome assembly GCA_026214975.1 of Gentiana macrophylla. Classification (NCBI taxonomy): domain Eukaryota; kingdom Viridiplantae; phylum Streptophyta; class Magnoliopsida; order Gentianales; family Gentianaceae; genus Gentiana; species Gentiana macrophylla. The sequence continues at coordinate 54,666 of JAOBSW010000554.1, read as the reverse complement.
AATATCTATGCATATCAATTAATTAGCCCAGCCAATTAATTATCACTGAGGCCCAAATAACAAGATTATTAGTCCGAATTACAGAAGCCACACCGGGGACCATGGACCTATAACCAGTAGCTCCAATAATTAATTATTCATCGAGCGTAATAAGTACATTAATTATTAATTCGGGATTACGCCACCATAAACCCGGCTCGAACTCTACCGATTATAGATGTATACTTATACTCAACCCATGTAGAGTGAATAAGCGTCCATTGATATAATCACTACATACAGATTAACCCTCCATAGATCGTCCCATTCTCGAGAGGAAGTCTCCGTGAACCCGACTCGAATATCTTATCCTTATTTACCATCAACCCCTAGTGATCAATTAGTTCACATATCCGACTAGTAGCTAATTAGTCTAAATATGAACTCGGCCGATCGATCACTTTCTTAGGGCTAACAAATAAGGGGTCAGTGTCTCTACTTCCCGCAGAGGAAGGAATGGATTCCATGTCCGTGAAAATCGTAACTACTCACTCATCCTGAGATAGTGCCAATGAGAAGTGGCTTGGAACACATTATTTAAGTGAACCGTAACTAACACATCAAACACTACCCCGGACAAGCGGTACCACTGTGATCACCTCGGGATTAAGGTTGATCCATATATGATCATCTAATGATTTAATAAGATTCCTCGATTACGGAATTATATCGAGAAATTCAGATTAAATCGGTCCATCTATATGAATGCCATCATATATAAATGCCCCACGAAGTACCCTCTACCGACAAACCGGATAAGACTATCACACCCTAAGGTGTTCTGGGGCGCATTATTGGTGTTTTAATCTGACGTGGTCAATCAGGTTATAATATACTTGACCACCATAAACCAATACTAGCAAGAGGACTAGGCCCATCGTAGTATAGCTATAGTGAATCAAGGTCGATCCCACAGGGAACCAATTGTGGATCATCTTATATACAAACAATTAATTAAACATGTCAAGGACATAGAGGCAGTCTACGACCAACATAAGACAAGAAAAGATAAAGACACGACACGACACAACGTAATTAACCTCCCCAATTATAGTCTTTATCGCTTGGACCTGAGAATTTATATAATAAATGAACTTATTAACTCACAATCCGCTTGTATCTATCTTAGATTGGCTACGGGAGTCATCCTCTTTAACTTGACTTAGCACCGGTAGTCACTAGATCACCGTGATATTGTTACGTGACTTCGCCTTTTGGTGCCTCCATCTCATATAACTCACACGCTACGACTCTAAGGATGCCGATATTAACCGCACACCTCGTCCGTGCAACATTCCTATGGTGAGGCGTACTTCCTAAACGATCGCTCAAGCCTCGTCCAACTAACAATTACCTTTTAGGTCTCATGCTAGTTTACGAACTACGTATAACTAGGTGACGCCAATTCCTAATACAAAACCTACCTAGATCTCATTTGAAAGTCCCGAAGATCATTCATGAGCCGACCTAGAGCCCTATATTGGTATTTCCTAATCGTACGCTAATTAAAACTGACGAGCAACGTAGCCGTGGCCATACCTACTGAGATAATAAATTCTATTAAGTTAACCTAACCATAAAGACGTGGCTATTTAACGGATAAACAGGGGCTCGGTCGACCGAATAGGTGGGCTCGGTCGACCGAGTGAACTCATTCGGTCACCCGAATCAATTTCGTCCCCAGATTACATCCCTGAACGTATCTCTCAGCGTTTCATTATACACAACGGATTAAACAGTAATTCGCACAGTATTCATATAAACTAACATAGATACGCATTTAATTAAATCAAGTAGATTCATGAATAAATACTAAGTGTATGACGTAGGTTATGGGATGCCCATAGACAAGGCTTCGCCACATCCATAACGACATAACCTAGATCTACATCATCTAGCTATGAAATTAACTAACTCAAACAATAAAGCATAATTGGGAGGGATTAATTACTTAAAAGAAAGAAACAGAAAGTAAAGGCTTACATATTGCAGCCCTTAAATTGCTGGAAACCCTCAAATTATTCTACATTGTATCAAAGCTATAATATTGAAGAAAGAATGAAGGGATGTGTTGGTGTCTAAGGTGTGTCTTTACAATTTCGTAGCTGCTTGCTTATATAGAGGTTTTTGCCGACTTAGGGTGGTTCTAGAAGATAAACACGAGTAAAGCCGAAAACCGACCCAAACCTAAGGCTCGGTCAACCGAAAGATGACACTCGGTCGATCGGAAGCTATAGGCTCGGCCGACCGAACCTAACTTTGTACGCTTAACACGCTTTTCTTCGCCTAGCTTGTTCCCCATCGCACGCTTGCATGTTGATCCGATTAATCTTTCACTTAATGCTCCGATTTCCTTCCTTCCTTATCTTGAGATAATTGATTGAATGACATTAATCTTCTCGATTTGTAATGATCTCAGTAAAATCAACATTAATCGCACAAGAAATCGGATAAAACGAGTAAATACCAATTTACATAATATAAATCACATAACATTAAATATTAAATATAAACGTGTGATTTAATATGAAATATATATTATTAATCTCGATTTAAGGTCAACGTTGATGACTTTTACGGGTATAATTTGACCGTCATCAACTACCCCCACTTAGACTTTGATCGTCCCGAACAAAGCATCAATAAGTCATTTCCCAAGACAACATTTCCCATGGTCGTCGTACTTACGCAAGAAGCTCAAGTCAACTCATACCGGTCATGCTCATAAGATATCCATTATTCACTACTCACTATGAATCAAGTGATGTGTGCATGTGCATTTAGTTTTATATATTCGTGAGCAAGATTTAGAGTTTATGCCAACTTCGTAATCTCAACCTACCAACCTCAAAGCATTCATACTTCTAGAGCCTTTAAATTTTTGAAGCACTAGAGCAATAAGCAAGAGCGTATCTATAGGGTTTTGGACTTGGAGACCGAGTACTACTCAAAGCCTCTTAAAGAGTTGAATATTCTTTTCATATCTTCATATTTTTCAAATACTATTAATCTCAAGGAAGAAAACTTTTTAGAGTATCCCCTATCTTAGATCATGTATAGCATCGAATATTACCACAAGCGGGGCTACTTTGGTAATGTTACTACAAGCCCAGTGTCTAACATTTTGCTAAAACACAGTACGCCTCAAGCTTATTACTCGCTTTAATGGCTAAAAGATAAGAATGCATCAATGAGATAGATATTGATACTAAGTTCACATAACCAATCATCTATGCAATGTACACATAATTTCTTGATTATTATGATTTGCGCGTATACTCGATTCACAAAGTTGAGTAATTGAATAATAAATAACTACTCGCAAAAACGGGCATGAATATCCTTAAATTTACTTAACATAAGTATAAAATGATCACGTACTCATGAAACTTGGTTTCTTTCCTATCAATTCTTAGCTAGGAACTCACAATTTAAGGGTACGAGATACCTAATATGGTATTTATTCAATTTTTTCAATCATGTGCCGTTTCATTCAAATTTCAATCATAACATAACATGGCTAAGTCTCCTACCCCCACTTAAACATGGCATTGTCCTCAATGACAAAAATAAATGAGAATTTAAGAAAAGACTTAGCTCTGAAACGGCTCTCAAATAAAGGAACAATATCGGAGTAAATGTCAAAGACGCTGTGGAGAAGCAAGTGAAAACTCAGATAAGCGGACAAACTCCACGAAACCAGTAAAATATCATGCCTTTGGAAGTTATAAAATAATCTGGCAAGAATGAGGTATAAATACCTAAAAGCAGCTTTAAGCCACTTTATTTTATACGACCAATGACAAGAAAAATACTAAATAGAAAGAAAAATAAACAAGCAACGAAAGATGGTGGTCTTCATCTACAACCTCCACCGCTTAAATATTCTTAAAACCGGGTGGAGAAGACAAAGAACAATAAGCATAACCCGACGTGGGAAAACACGAGGGTGACTCGATCGAAAAGGTATTCAATCCAGGAAAAGAGAAACTTGGTAAGGTATAACAGATTGAATGCGACCTATTGGCTAAAGATAAAATCAAACACTTAACGCATAAACTTCTCGCTTGCATTGGATATCAACAACTTAGGGAGATGTAGCTACTCCTCGAAATTACTAATAACCCAATGTATCACGTAAAAGTCATAACCGTCATCAACCGGGTCGGATCGGTGTGATAGTTCAGAACAAAACTGATCATCTAGAAATGCCGGAATAGACGGAAAAAATGTGAAATTTAAAACTTCCGGTAGAAAGATAAGTTGTACTTTGATCGAACCAAAACCTTTAAAATCTAGCTAGGTCGAGCTACACTTACCCCAACTAGGATCATGAAAATCAAAATGATAAAAATAATCATTAAAGCTTAGCAATATTTCAAATTCCGCAACACATAGGTATTGTGTAAACAAAATGGAGGTTGAGAGTATGATGGGTTTAGAAAAAGATACACATAAGGTTGGGAAGAAAAGATAAAGGGAGGGTAAGAAATTGCGTTTTTGGGATTGAGAATTGTTTAAAGGAATGGGATTGGGTGGGAGAGTGAAACGGATGGAAAGAAAGAGAGGCGATGAAAGAATGGTTAGAAATGTGAACTGTTGGGGCAGATTGGTGAGAGGATCGAAAAGGTTGAAGTGTGAAAAGGTATAAATGAAAGGATAAGGGTAGTTGCAGAATGAATTGCGCACCACTTTGAATTTTCACTTGGATCACCATTCTAAAAGATGTTGGAAGTTGACCAAAATTGTTCTTGTTTGCACCAATCATTCTCTGTTACATTTTCAATAATTCTCAAGCTCTCTTAATGCTTCCATCTTAAGGTTGATTGCTAAATTTCCTTTTCTTTAGCAATTTTCTGACTCTCCTAAGAAACTCTAATTCACGTGGCCTATATTGAGTAAAAAAGTTTTGCACATCCTTAGCCCAATGGCCATCGGAACACGGAAAAATAAAAACCTCAACATATTTCACGTTACTCTTATTTGACTCAAAGAAAACAAAACCTAAAATCCTAAAAAGAAATCCTAAGGGTTTTAAAGAAGCGATTCTGAGTTTAAAGTCCTCACTTCGACTTTCCAAAACCTATCCTTGTCGGGCTATTATTCTTGGATCACGAGACTTTGACCCTTCCGAAAGCACTACAAGAGGTGGGCTTGTTGCTTTTGCGGATTAGTACCCTTCCCTTGGTTGTGAGACCTAGAAACGACATTTATCCATACCATTTATCCAAAGCTTTACCTCGGCTCGCTTTTAGGAATTAGTGAATTCTAAGAAACTCGGCTAAAATTACGGTTACTAATTACGGTTTTGGCCTTGACAATAAGAAACAATGAATCAAAGTACTCCGAATAAGGTCGGTTATATAGGCAAGCCTACACCGTCTTACTCGTTGGAACATATGTGACAGCCAGCCAATCCGTCAAGATAAGCCCCGCTTTAGCCCGAAGGCTTATCGGCTATGCTAAGTCTTGTTGAATCGCCAGTAACGCATATCACACGTGGAGGGGAGTTGATTGAGCCGAAGCTCGGTTGAACTCGCCACCATGGTTAAACCATTTCCGAACCTATGTACAAAGATTCTTCGATTTCTAAATTGTCACCCAAAGTGTAATCTCGTTTTTGTTTAAGGTGGGTTCACCGAGAAGCCATCACCATAAAACTCAACGAAAGCGTAAGATGGTGTTCTCTCAAAACTCAACGCCTTCTTTAGATTGTGAATGCTTAAACTACACAATTTGTTGCTCCCTGGCCGCAGGCTAAATCTCATGCATAGGACAAAGAGATTTTAACAGAACTACGAGGAACTCTTTATTCACTTGCTTCTTCAACTACTACATGTTTCCCTACACCTCTAGATGAGATAGATTTGGGGCGTAACCTTCCACACTAATAAAATTATTCTTACAAACCAACTCCGGGCTAAGATTCTTACTAAGATTCATGTATAGGCTAACTTATGCTCAAAAAACCAAAAGGTAATAAAACATAAGCAAAAAAAAAAAAGGTAGTACCTTGCCTTCAACATTGTACCACGAAGAATTTAAGCCTTTAAAATTTTTTCCGGAGCCATCTTGGTGCTTTAAAGGTATTGCTTCCATTGCTTTTCCCATTTTAGATTCGTAGCTCCACATGTTTGCCGGGTTATTTTCTCACTTTGAAAATTAATGACACGATTATTGCTTCCTGGTTTCGCAAATGTAAGAAAAAACAAACGGACCGTAGATCGATTTTAACATGGTTTCCCATGCCGATATCGTACTCTACGGATTAAACATACGAGGATAAACAGACACGCCAAATTCCGCACTCGAAAAACACAAATCGAAACCGTGTAAATGAGCAGATTAAAACAAATAAAAAAAAATTATAAATTCTCGGTCGACCGAATGAGGTCTCTCGGTCGACCGAATAAATTTTTTTTTATTTTTTTATTTTTATTTTTTTGAATCGGAATTTTCAAACAGAGCAGCAACAACCGAGGGACTCAAAACGTAAAACAGACTTCTAAAATGTAAAACTCGACATGAATAAGAAAATTATTTATATATAAAATTGACCGTTGGTTCCCGGCAACGGCGCCAAAAACTTGATGACGTGGTCAATCAGTTTATAATATACTTGACCACCATAAACCAATACTAGCAAGAGGACTAGGCCCATCGTAGTATAGCTATAGTGAATCAAGGTCGATCCCACAGGAACCAATTGTGGATCATCTTATATACAAACAATTAATTAAACATGTCAAGGACATAGAGGCGCTTCTACGACCAACATAAGACAAGAAAAGATAAAGACACGACCACGACACAACGTAATTAACCTCCCCAATTATAGTCTTTATCGCTTGGACCTAGAGAATTTATATAATAAATCGAACTTATTAATCACAATCCGTTTGTATCTATCTTAGATTGGCTACGGAGTCATCCTCTTTAACTTGACTTAGCACCGGTAGTCACTAGATCACTGTGATATTGTTACGTGACTTCGCCTTTTGGTGCCTCCATCTCATATAACTCACACGCCACGACTTCTAAGGATGCCGATATTAACCGTACACCTCGTCCAGGCAACATTCCTATGGTGAGGCGTATTTCCTAAACGATCGCTCAAGCCTCGTCCCAACTAACAATTACCTTTTAGGTCTCATGCTAGTTTACGAACTACGATAACTAGGTGACGCCAATTCCTAATACAAAACCTACCTAGATCTCACCAAAGTCCCGGAAGATCATTCATGAGCCGACCTAGGAGCCCTATATGGTATTTCCTAATCGTTACGCTAATTAAAACTGACGAGCAACGTAGCCGTGGCCATACCTACTGAGATAATAAATTCTATTAAGTTAACCTAACCATAAAGACGTGGCTATTTAACGGATAAACAGGGGCTCGGTCGACCGAATAGGTGGGCTCGGTCGACCGAGTGAACTCATTCGGTCACCCGAATCAATTTCGTCCCCAGATTACATCCCTGAACGTATCTCTCAGCGTTTCATCATACACAACGGATTAAACAGTAATTCGCACAGTATTCATATAAACTAACATAGATACGCATTAATTAAATCAAGTAGATTCATGAATAAATACTAAGTGTATGACGTAGGTTATGGGATCCCCATAGACAAGGCTTCGCCACATCCATAACGACATAACCTAGATCTACATCATCTAGCTATGAAATTAACTAACTCAAACAATAAAGCATAATTGGGAGGGATTAATTACTTAAAAGAAAGAAACAGTAAAGTAAAGGCTTACATATTGCAGCCCTTAAATTGTCGGAAACCCTCAAATTATTCTACATTGTATCAAAGCTATAATATTGAAGAAAGAATGAAGGGATGTGTTGGTGTCTAAGGTGTGTCTTTACAATTTCAGTAGTCGCTGCTTATATAGAGGTTTTTGCCGACTTAGGGTGGTTCTAGAAGATAAACACGAGTAAAGCCGAAAACCGACCCAAACCTAAGGCTCGGTCAACCGAAAGATGACACTCGGTCGACCGAAGCTATAGGCTCGGTCGACCGAACCTAACTTTGTACGTTTAACACGTTTTCTTCGTCTAGCTTGTTCCCCACTGCACGCTTGCATGTTGATCCGATTAATCTTTCACTTAATGCTCCGATTTCCTTCCTTCCTTATCTTGAGATAATTGATTGAATGACATTAATCTTCTCGATTTGTAATGATCTCAGAAAATCAACATTAATCGCACAAGAAATCGGATAAAACGAGTAAATACCAATTTACATAATATAAATCACATAACATTAAATATTAAATATAAACGTGTGATTTAATATGAAATATATATTATTAATCTCGATTTAAGGTCAACGTTGATGACTTTTACGGGTATAATTTGACCGTCATCATAATCAAGAGACCCTAAACTCTGATTAAGTTCACCACGGACTAACAGTTTAAGTATATCACCACTAACTCAATCCTCACGTGCATGCCATACACTGAGTTAAGCGGTTACATACCGATATACTTAGGGTTTGCAAAGCAGTGTATTACTTTACAAGCACAAAGCAAGTAATAAGGTGAGATAAATTACATCATTCATTATTAAAAACAATTACACAAATTGTCTTTCGGCACTACACCTAACAATCTCCCACTTGCACGAAATGACAAGTAACGATTGTTTTTAGAGCACACCCTTTCTCATCTTATTCACAACACTCTCCCACTTGCTCTAAAAGCAGATGAGACATATCCATCAATGTCGTACCCACCAAGCACTAGACTTGGTGCACTAATCAGTTAGGTTATCGGCTCGAAACGATCTTTAGGATCGAAACGTTGCCGGTCCATCTAATCAGGCGGGTACTGTCTCTCAATATGCTTTTGACTTCTAGTGACTGAGAAGATCCTTCTAAGCTATCTCTTCACAGTTTTCACAATGAAGTGATATCGGCTTATCAGACCTGGAATTACTCCCAGACCATAAAAGGAAATTCTAAGCACTATGAGTAAACACTGAGCCCGAGATCAACTTAATGATCATCCTTAATTTGACTACAAGTCAAAATCAGTGTAGTCAACCATATTCAAGTTTGCACCTGAATATACAAGAATATGACTCCTCGTTCTCTAAAGATACTTGAGGACGTACTAAACCGCTACTTATTGCTCGAATCCGAGATTCGACTACTATTGACTTGTGATAACCTGACTTGTCGTTATCCCAGAGAGACTCCATCCCATTTTCTCCTTATCCGAAGATTTTGAGAATCATTCCTGAGAGGTAGGGTAGGACAACTCTCAATGAATGCTGCAACCATATATGCATAATCATCTTATTCAATGACTCATTCTCGTGAATTTGACCGAATCAGATTCTTAGAACATAGTCCAAATCTCTAATCCAGAGAATCTTGGCTTGTCAGTTTCCGACTTCAGATAGCACACACATGTTGTTTCCAACCGTTTTAGTGTTATCATTTATGAACACTAATACTACTACTACATTACCAATATTGATATCCAGTCTACGAAAAACTAATCAATATTTTGGTCAAGTCCACATATTTTAAAACATGTGACTTTTAAATGACCGAGAGGTTCTCTTAAATCCACAAAGGATATAAGCCATGGCAGGCCTCCTACCAAAGGTTCTTTCTGAATGAATTAAGATATCGTTAGTCTCGCAAAAAAAGTCTTAGGGAATCACCCTATCTTCTTCTTTGTAACGAATCCGTTATTCATTCTCAGCCAAAACCCTTATGTTCTGAATGAATTCAGATTCCGTTGTTTGGCAAGAAAGTCTCAGGGAATCACCCCTATTTTCTGTTTTCTATCGAAATCTAGCAAGACTGAGTGGTGAGAGAGTTCAAGGTCTGGTTAACTCTCTACTTGTCAGGGAATCACCCCTATACCACTCAACTTTGCGCTGAAAGTTTAAACTTTCCTATTCATTCGACTCTTTTCCGTGTAGATCCAATTGCTCCCACTCGGGCTGAGACACTCGTGTGGTTCTACAAGAGGTCGAATGAACTGGAGTACCAAAACTCCATTCACAGGGGTTAAGGTTTTCAAACCAACCTCTATAATCAGAATCCTATACAGCCCACCAAGAGCCATAGGTTATCAATCACCCCAGAGGATTATAAAGTCCACAAAATCACAATGGGTCAACGGTTAAACCATACTCCCACTTGTGTCTTGGGTGGATTGACATTCGATCTAGTAGTATTTATCGAGTGTAATCACCAACAACTAATGTTGGGCGTGGTCCGATTAAATCGATAGTAACTACCTTTGGGTAACCGTACTCCAAGGTTTAAGGTCGCTTTTATAGATTCTATCGTAAGGCTTGTGACAGTTCAACCGTCACTTTCGATCTCAAGAATCTTATAATCAACCTTCACTCGTCTCATTAAGATATTTCACGAAACAAATCACAATCTGAACGTATGCAATACGAAAATCCCCAGTCCTACCTTCAAGCATTAAATGCTAAATGCCTACATTTACGGATGTGGTGTGAACCGAATTCATTCCTTATCCATAAACTCACTAGCATCTTCTAGGTAGACTTCTCGGTTTACATAATAATGTTAACCGTTATTTTGCAAACGAATTATCTTAGTCGAGTTAAGCGAGTATAGTAGCACATAAATAACTATATAGGGCAAGTCTATGGTTTCTTCCTCAAAGAGAAATATTCCACTAGGAGGCGGTGAGCATCAGTCCCAAGACTATGCGATAGCCTATTTCGAGCATGGAATACTCTATTCTCTCGCTAAAATCGAGAGACACCTCCTCGTATTCTTCGATACACCAACCAATGTTTTGAGTAGTTATCGAGACGTAATGTCACCACTCAAAATCTCCCACTAGCTTGTATCTCTCACTAGACCCCGAAGGTCATGGTGAACAAGCTATATTACCCTTCAAATCTATTACCCTTTCCCGATTGAAAGGAAACTTAGTCATTGTTCCTTTGAGACAGTGTTCCCAGACTGGGAAATAGGAATCACCCTTAGCCAGTCGTTAGGTCTTATCTCTAGGATATATGCACTAATTAATAGATTTTGAAAAGTCATTTATCTTAATACGGAAACCTTTTACCTTTAATAGTTTTAGATGTGTTACACATACTTATTCAGCTTTTCTTAGTGGTTCTGACTTTATCAAACAAAAGTCCGAGTCTCGGATTCGTACTACAAATGTCAAATTCACTTTCTTTGAGGCAACAATATATCGAGTTGAAAGTGAATCCATTTGTTCCAACGAATCAAAACAGAAAAAACAAATTTTCTCGTGATATTCAAGGATAGAATCCAAATTCATTTCCTTATATCACTCCCACTATTCTAGCCGAAATTACGCCCGTTGTTACTTTATTAATCATTAATGCACGGCTTCATTGTTCTTCCAAAGAACTAAGCCACCGAGTCAAGTTACTCGGTTAAGAAAGTCGCTAAGATTCATTGGTTAGTGATCCAAATCACTTTCCTTATCCTATACTTTCTTTAATTAATGTTTCGGTTTAGCCTCAAAACTTTAGTTAAGATGATTAACACTTATAGACATTCTTTCCCATTCTTAACTTTCCTTAAAAGGAAATAGTCTTGAACTAGCGATTCGTTTGAGTAGACACTACTCGTGAACCGTGGGATGTCTAATGAAAGTGTTACCCAAAGGGGGGCGATTTTCTAATAAATTAAAAAACATAATATAAAAGCTCCCACTAGTTTATCGGTTCCAAATACCGCCTAACTAGCGACACTTTAATTTATGATTCTCCAATTTTCTATCGAAAAATTTCTCGTGTAGACACTACACAATTCGCTAGAAAGAATTTTAGCATCCCAATCATCTTTCAAACTAACTACGGTTGTCTCTCGTTACAAGACGATTGACAAAGAAGACATACTTATTTACGCCACATAAGTTTTGAAGGCTCAAGAGAAATATCTCTTCCGAAAAATTAATCGCATGTGAGATTAATAAATACAACGTTCTAGTTACTTACCACTTTTAACGAAGTCACACTAGTCAATTTTACATACACTAGCGATCTAGTACTTGAGAGAGATATATATAACGATTGTAAATAAAATTGATGTAAAAATAAATCCAAATCATACACTACTAAAATTTTAGGAACATAAACTAATTACTTATAGTCTATCCTACTGCTCCAAGGATTTAATCTAATGCCTCAAAGTGCCGCCTTTAGGGTAGGTCAAAGAGGTTTCGATTAATATTGAAGATCAGATTGAGAATCGAACATCTCATTGTGATCGTCAATCACCTTTCCTTTTTCAGCCAAGGTACTACCAAAAATACCTTTTATGAGTGTGACCTCACTGTCTCGCATTTTTAGGTAGACCCCGAGTGTGTCGCCTTAGGGTCGGTCGGTGACCCGACGAGTACCCAAAATCCTATCCTTTCGGAGACCAAGCCTTGAATTTTGATAGCGGTGAAGGCCTTCCTTGGGAGGCCGGTCCCGAGGCCGGCACGAGGCGTCACCATTCTCTCACGTTGCTTGTGTCAACAAGAGAGGCCGTGGGGTCGGCCGTCGCCTCTCCGCTCCCACTCAATATTTTGAAAAAGTGGTGGGTTTCTCGATCACGCTTTTTGGACTTGATGTTACATTAAGGAACAATAATTCACAGTTCCCGAATGTTGTCGGTTATGTGGGCTAACCCACCCGACCTATTTGTTAGAACATATGTGGCCGCCGGACGGATCAAGGCTAGGGAGCTCCGTTAAGCCGTAGTGGCTCTTCGGATGGCTCGACCTTGCGAGATCCCCGATGCAAACGCCACACGTGGAGGGTGAAGTCGATCGAGCCGTAGCTCTGCTGACCACCCAACCGTGGTTAAACCACTTTCGAACCTGTTTGCCCGTGATTATCCAATCCTTAAACATCAAACTTTCACGTAGACACTACGGAACAAAAACGTAATCTCGTCTTAGGTAAGGTGGAATTCACCAAGAATCCAACACCTTAACCACGCGGTTTCGGGATTTTACTCCTTATGCTTTCGCAGAGTGGGATTCACCGAGAATCCATCACCCAACCTCGACGATTGAAAAAACCCGTGTTCATCGGTTTTTACCCTAATTAGTTTCTAATCAATATCAAACAATTAATTAAAACTAATTGCGTGTTTTTATACATGCCTAACTAATTCCTCGAATTAATTTCTACATGTATGCATATGGAGTGGAATTCATGATATGATGCATGTCATGGTAATTTTCCGGTTCTACTCATACAATCTAAACATGTATTCTAGTGCGGAAAATAAACACCGAGATGGACCGTTGACACCCCCGTAACTAATCTATTCGAAAATAAAATAAAACCCTAATCTGCAGCTGTTAAGAATCTTCGACGATCGGCATATCAAACGAACTTGGATCGGGACGAAACTTTCCAGATCTGATCTTCATTCTTCGGACATCAAGATGGACGGTCGGATCGGAGCTTTGACTTGTCAAGATTCCTCAGTGAGCCGCCCAACTTGCTGCTGAAACAGACTCTTACAGCAGCGCATCATATACTTCCCGAGGCCGATCGGGGATCAAGATGAATCCCGATCGTCCTGAAAATTTTATCTCACCTCCAAAACTCCATGATTATCGATCTGACCGGTTCGATTTACGTTTCAACGGTCCAAACTCTCCCAGAAAATCGAGGAAGTCACAGTTAGGGTTTCTGTGAATCCTGCGTTTTTCTGTTACAGCTGCTTCTTTGCAGCAACGAACGGACATCCAAATGGACTCTGATCGACGCTAAATTTTGTGGGATTGTTCATCAACTTCCAATCTTGATTCTGACCGGAGGGATCTTCTTTTTAACGGCTCGATCAACGGGAAACACGAAAAGACTAAACAGCTAATGTACAGATCTATTTTCTGGAAATTAAACTTGCAATAATAAATAAATTACATAATTTCCTATACTCATATGAACGAATTTTCATCGTTTATATGAGTTTACAATAGATCTAACGGGAAAACGGTGCCAACCCCAATCCATCTCTTCAACCATAGCAATTTAAAAATTATTAATGCATAATAATAAGTAAAATATCACCTACATGCAATTCCACTCCTTTAAATCGTTTAATTACGATTATGACTATATAAATCGTGGAACCTTTCTCTGATACCTCATGAAGGATGCAGGTTCTTAGATCTAACCAAGATTAGATCTACGCGCAGCGGACGGATCACGATTTACATATCATAAAACATAATCAAAGGATTTAACAACTACAAGGGGGTTAAGATCATGTTACCAATATAGGGAAGAGAAGCCTTGATCTTCCGATGTGTTCTCCAAACGGCGGTTGGTGGACACCCTTCTTGATACACAAGCCTCCTTGATATGCAACCAGAAAAATCCCGAAGATTTTTCCAACTCGAACCCTAAGAATAGAGGCCGAAATTTTTCGGCCAATTTCTCTCGGTGAATAGTGACGTGAATAGTACCTTGCCATTAGACTTAGGAGAACTCTCTTTATATAGGAGAGTAATCAATGTCCTCTAAGGATTAAATAATTAAGTGATAATTATCACATTAATCCTTTTCAAATAAAAGATAAATAAAATGATTATCCCAAACAAATTAAGATAAATCATATTATTATCTATTATTCCATGAATTATCATTTAACAAATAAAAGATAAATCACATGTTAAATAATTATCCAAGAAAACTAATTTCTCTCTAATTATTAGGACATTAATGGCGCCACATATTGGGTCAAAAAGCCCACATAAAATGTCTTTTATGTGTATTATATTATTTAAATTTCCCAACTAAATAATATCTATGCATATCAATTAATTAGCCCACCAATTAATTATCAATGAGGCCCAAATAACAAGATTATTAGTCCGAATTACGTAAGCCACACCGGGGACCATGGACTATAACCAGTAGCTCCAATAATTAATTATTCATCGAATGTAATAAGTACATTAATTATTAATTCCGGATTACGCCACAATAAACCCGGCCCGAACTCTACCGATTATAGATGTATACTTATACTCAACCCATGAGTGAATAAGCGTCCCCATTGATATAATCACTACATACAGATTAACCCTCCATAGATCGTCCATTCTCGAGAGGAAGTCTCCGTGAACCCGACTCGAAATATCTTATCCTAATTTACCATCAACCCCTAGTGATCAATTAGTTCACATATCCGACTAGTAGCTAATTAGTCTAAATATGAACTCGGCCGATCGATCACTTTCTTAGGGCTAACAAATAAGGGATCGCTCTCTCTACTTCCCGCAGGAAGGAATGGATTCCATGTCTGTGAAAATCGTAACTACTCACTCATCTCGGAAATAGTGCCAATGAGAAGTGGCTTGGAACACATTATTTAAGTGAACCGTAACTAACACATCAAACACTACCCCGGGACAAGCGGTACTCTGTGATCACCTCAGATTAAGGTTGATCCATATATGATCATCTAATGATTTAATAAGATTCCTCGATTACGGAATTATATCGAGAAATTCAGATTAAATCGGTCCAAATCCTATATGAATGCCATCATATATAAATGCCCCACGTAGGTACCTCTCTACCGACAAACCGGATAAGACTATCACACCCTAAGGTGTTTTACAGGCGCATTATTGGTGTTTTAATCAAGAGACCCTAAACTCTGATTAAGTTCACCACGGACTAACAGTTTAAGTATATCACCACTAACTCAATCCTCACGTGCATGCCATACACTGAGTTAAGCGGTTACATACTGATATACTTAGGGTTTGCAGTAGTGTATTACTTTACAAGCACAAAGCAAGTAATAAGGTGAGATAAATTCTGTCATTCATTATTAAAAACAATTACACAAATTGTCTTTCGGGCACTACACCTAACACTAACGAGCACGGGATAGCGTCTAGCAACACACCGTGACCCCCAATTATCGGAAGAGTCAAAAGCAATGACTACTACCTTTCATGTGAAGCAGTTACCGTGTAACTTACAATCCTATCGCAATAATAATATCCATACGATCGTATCTCGAGTGTCAATACATTAACGATCGTATCTTATAATCTGGATATCATGCTCTCTCGGGATAACACATTTACTCCCACTTTGCAAAGATTCTCGAGAGCTAGACATTCCTTATAAGAAGGCCATTTCGGATATTCGATCCCAATCATAGGATACGCGATTCCCGGACGACCAATCATGTATACTCCGCATGCTTCAATATCATACCCAATCACTACCGCATGATCACCCCGTGGTTAGGAGAAATCTCAATAGTGTAAAAGCATAACAATCCACACCGTGATGCCATGAAGACACCGGTCAAAAGGATAATTACACAACCGCCACATAGTGTGACACTTAATGTAAGTGGGTCGATCCTAACGTCACGCATTCTCTAATACACGCCCACGCATACCCAAGTGTCCCTACACTTTGATAGACGAGATATATCCCTACCTTCTGAAAGATAGAAGACATCCAATACGTGCTAGTCTGATTATACTATCAATGTCCCATTTGATAATATGTAAGACTAGAGACATTTAAGCACCAATCTTGTTATAGTGATTAGAGATCTCATCAACCATAATCACTATCATGGTTTCTCTATCACAGATTGACAATAGGGACGTTACTATATATATACAACAAATAATATGAAGATAAACAATATACAATAACATAAGTGCTTTTATTAATCATAATAAAGTTATTACATGAACTAAATAGACTGCAAATGACCCGACCCGGTCGGATCCGGTCTAACCCGATTGGGTTTAGGACACCTTTCCAACATTGTTAACATAAATTTATATTCACACTCTTCCCTTTACCTGACAAGGGACATTGAGGCCGGGAACAATTGTATCAGAAGGCTCCCGTGGTAGTGACTCACATCCCAACAGTACCCAAAGCACATCAATCACAGTGAGGGAGCCGTCTTCAGTTCCACAAGGCAACCGTGATATTGAGACACCTCGAGGCTATGACACAAATGCGGCCCATGTATGAATCAACTCTTAAATAGAATTTCCATTGAGTTGCATTGTTAACATAAATTTTCATCTGACAGTCTTTATTTAATTTACAGGGTACACCAGACACTGCTGAGCCGGTATCAGGGTCCCAAGCTGGGCCTTTTTCGGGGCTTTGGGTATTAGGGTCCCAAGCTGGGCCGTCTTCATGTCCACAAGGCACACCATCCATTCAGGGTCAACACCCCAAGACAGAGAAAAGCACCCATCTTGACCTATTGAGTGATGATTTTTTGTTTGAGTGTGCTGGTTTAGGTCGAGAATTCGATATTGATGATGTGCATGCGGAGATCAGTTCGACGGACACTGGCACTCTTTTAGGGCACCAAGCGATGCCATGTATGAATAGAATGAGGAGGAGAGGGAGGGGGAGAGAGAGCTATAAAGAGCCTGGTATTAAAAAAAATGGCCCTGCGATCGACCTTGAAGACGACTGAGTATGTTAAGAAGACTAATACCCAGTGGATTCAGCCTAAAAACGGCCTGAGGACGATAGGCACACACCCGGCCGGAGTACTATCGATGAGGACCTGAAAGAACTGAAAAAATGGGTAGGATCAAAAGTAAGTGATAGAACCAAGTTATTAGTAGGGGGATGAAATGTGACGAGGAAATCTTACCTTACCCTGCGGATCGAGAATTCTTCAGCTTGATTTTGTTTGACGGTTATCAGTTATATTCACAGGTAAACTCATTTAAACTTGTATTCAAATTTCTTTAACATGTATTACGGTTTTTATTTATCGTAATATTGTGACCGAGTAATAAATTCCATTTACAGCATATTGATGCGTATGTGGGACTGTTGTCTGCTCGTATGGCAGCTCACCCTTAGGTTTATTTAAGTACTTTATCATATTTTCCCATGCAATTTATTTTCCCGTGCAAGTTATTTCCATCAAGAATGAAGAAAGTTATAGACTTTGTTGAAGTTGCATATTTGCTTTATAGATCAGTTTTTCTTTCTTCTTGTAAGTAAAGATGTAAAAGACCTTGTCCGATGTTGCACATTTTTTTTATTGGTTTCTTGCTTTGCTTTGTTATTCTCGCAATTAAAGAAAAAGCTAATGGATGATCTTTCCTGATCACATGAAGCAGTTCTTGCATCTCTAGTAGAGGGGACTATCACATTGATTTGCAAAGAAAGAAATCAGGAACCTCCGAATCAAGAAGTAAGGCAAATGCTAATTGTGACTAGTCTCTAGTGTATGAAACGGACAACGAGCATGATTAAAGATGCTTTTCTAAACAAAGGATTATTTTTATACAAAAACAATATAGTCACAATCATAATACTAATAATAAAAAGAAACAGAACATATAAGATAACTGTTCAATGAGGAACAGTTGTACGAAACTGACATCTAGTCTTTCTGTGTCCGGGGTTACCGCACAATGAGCAATGCCTACCGGAACCTGGGAATGTCCTGTCAGCAGGCAACCTGCTGGTCCTACCTACGGGAGGCTCACCTTGAGAAGCAATCCTGAGGATCTTGGGTCGGCCCCGCCTCGCTCCCGTACTTTGTGTTCCCCTCCTACGCTCACTCTAGGCTCAGGCGGAGGAATACGCTGAGTTCTAATTGATTCGGGAACAATCCAATCATCCTCGACTGGAACAGGAAATACGCATCCTTGATAGATACGTTGGAAACATTGAGCTTTGTAATAGTCATAACAATAATCATACGGACTCTCGCAACGCTCACTTATAGCAGTGCAAGCATGTACGCAAGGCATCCAAAGTCCCTAAAACTCCCCGCAATATTTACGCATATTTACCCTCGCAATTGTATCAATGTCCCCAACCTGGTACTCGTCCCGTGTTGGAAATAATATCTGTGTTTTGATGATGATTTGTCACGCATTTAGTAAGATCACTTACAACCCATGATGATGAAGTCATAACTAACTGTTATAGTGCGTAATGAAAGAAGAAGCAAGAAATGGTCTAGAGAAAATGTATAAGTTCTATCTAGAGTCTGAACTTTGTATAGGTTGTTTCAGACAAGCATTGTAATAGATAGGAACTAGGTGAACAACTGAGTCACATCAAGCAAACTGAGTATACATATGAAGAATCGAGGATCGACTCGCTTATGAAAGAATCAAGAAGATAAGTTAAGCGAGGACACAGACTCGCTTGGCTTGTCTAAAAGATCAAGAACCGAGGACACAGACTCGCTTATTGAAGACTCAAGAACTGAGGTGGCAAACTCGCTTAGAAGTCGATTAAGTCGTGGATCGTAAGTCGATTCGTGAAAGTCTGTGGGGACTGTCTGAACTATAGATCATGTAAAGACTGAATAATCTTAAGGACAAAGATTATCAGTTACCAGTAAAAGAAGAAACTGAATGGTGTACTCTGACTTAATCAATTAAAGTCAAATGTCATGTATACAAGGTACTCAATTTTGAAGAAGAGTAGAAAACTGAGTTAAGGCCTTGTTGAATTTGAAATAACAAAGCGACAAAAGGTCGAACATATGAATGTTGGCTAAACAACAAATTTAACGGCTATAAAATTTATCTGACCGTTACATTACCCCTATAAATACACAGAGGCAAGCACTTGAGAGAATAGATCAGAAAAAGCTTTACAAGCATATATCTAAAGATCCAGATCTAGAAAATCAGATTTCATATCTAGAAAAGGGGAAGCCAATGGAATTGCCTTGAAGATTACAAAGAAAGATCCAGTAACCCATTAAGGGGGAAGAAGGCATCTTGGAGCTGCAACGCCATATCCGTAAGAAGCGATGCGACTCATGAATTAATCTTTTGGTTAATTCTAAACCTAACCTTTGTGAAAAAGGGTTAGCTATGCATAGTTTGAGGAGAGCAACTCCACCTTTCCTCATACGGTTGCAACTTGGTTGCCACAGCTGTTGGTGTAGTTTGCGGACTGTGTTTGAGTTAGTGGTGAGCTGGTGAAGGAGTCATTCCACCTCCGAAGGATCAGTGTGCAGAGTGAATGGAGCAATCTTACCTTCCTTCATTATGTGTAGACAGTGAAACTTGGGTGTCGTGAAGGACTGTCATTGGGCTAGGATTTTGTAACAGTTATCTCAAGATTCTAGTTATACCTCCTACACCACAGGAGAAGGGGAGACGTACGGGATTACACCATCCGGAACTTCCTTAAACAAACCTTGTGTTGATTTACTTTATGCATTTACATTTATAATGTGATAACTCTATTTATTGCATAATCATCTCATCACTACACTCAGCAAACATTAGACACTGAGTTAGCACAGAACTGATACATAGGAGACTTAGACTTTTATTAACACATCTATTGCACAAAGGATTTATCTTATCCGCTGCAAGTTAGTTCAGTTTTAGCATCAGCTAAACTGAATTAGCTAACTCCTACACAGGATTAAAGGGTTGGAACGAGACTGAACTGAGTCATATTGTACATCGCTTGATAGTTCGATTTGAGTTCTTGAGAAACCGAGTTCTGGGGTACTTTCGGCTTTGGGAAAGTTTTTGGTGACAAGTTTATTCACCCCCTCTAAACTTGTGTTAGCCTTTCCAAGGGACCAACATCCCGGTCGATCGGCTTCAGTAGGAAGGTTCTCCTGGCATGCGAAACTTCATTCATGTATTTTTCGACTTGAGTGGCTAACACGGTGCGACACGAGTACACAGTTTCTCTCCTCTTACAATACCAATCCTGCAATGTTGCCCTGATAAATTCAAGCAGATTCATGATACTCATCTTACGCGCATCCCTGATCACGTTGTTAAAACTTTTAGCATAGATTCTTGTCATTATTGCGTAACGTGTCACCGGAAAATACGATCGTGCCCATTTGTCAAATCCAATATTCTCCAAGTAACGCGATACTGGCTTGGTTGGATATTGATCCTGATCTTTTATGTGCTGAAATATTATTATGAATCGCGTTTTTGAAAATGTAGCAGCTTCCCAGAAGGTGTATGGACAATATCCCGTGGTTCCGAATTTTTTATTGAGGTTCATGACTAAGTGGTGGTAGCAATAACCATGGTGGGCATTTAGAAATACATCCCTAACAGCTCCAATGATGCCTGGCCCTCTGTCTGATACAAACACCATGTCTCTACGTTCTCCGATTAACGACTTCACTTGAAGCATGATATACGTCCACGCCTGGATGCTCTCTCCGTCGGTCACGACAAACGCTAACGGAAAGAGATGGTCACCCGCGTCTACACCGATAACTACTAATAATGTCCTTTCGCATTTTGTTTTCTGATGTGTACCGTCCACAACTAAGATAGGCCGACAATACTTAAACCCCTCGATACTAGAATTCAAAGCCATGAAACAATACTTGAACCTTCCAAGTGCATCAGGCTTTATGTCAGTGATACTTCTAGGATTTTCTTTCTTCAACATGTGAAAGTAGGCGGGTAGTTTAGAATACGATAGTATTACGCTTCCGCCGATGAATTCCAAGGCTTTCTGTCTACAGTGACACGCACGCTGATAATCAAGGTCTATGTTGAATACTCTTTTGACCTCAACTATTAAATGTCTTGTCGTGAAATCGGAGCCGAGTTCAATGAGGTTCTCCCTTACAAAATGACCAATAGGTCCGGGCCTGGCTTGCCTATGATCATTGGTTAATCGCTCCAATCCACAAGTGTGAGTTTCAGTGTAAGCGGTTATCTCGAAGTTCTTACAACCGTCAACCTTCCTACCATTAACCATCCATTTGCATTTGTCCGAAGTATAACATCGTTGTTTTAACCTATCATTGTCGGACTTAAAAGTTTCCACATGTAATTATTTTTCAATGCATGGTAACTCATTTTCATATACATATCATCCTTGTCTTTGAACTTTTTACCAATATACAACTGTAATGCCCCGCTCCCGGACACCGAGTCCTTATCCGGAAATGGAACGTTCGGCACGCATAATATTAAATAAATCTAATGTTACACGTAAGCCTCTACTACGTCGTATCAAATAAAGCAAACGGAAGCAAAAGACTCGGGTAAAATTCTCCATACAACCAAGAATAGAAAGAATAACTAAAGGATAGAAATGTAACTTATTACATCAAGAGAAATCCAAATGAGACTTAAAAGAAATACGAAATCGTAAAGACAAAGCCAATAAGTTCAACTAAAGAACTTCAATCCAAAATAGTGACAAAAGAATAATGTAAGACAATAAATAATAAACAACTCCAACTCCGGCGTCCTCAAAAGTCGTCATCGAAGTCACCATCAAGCTCATGGTCGACCTGTTCATCTTCTCTCCCCCAAACACATAAATAAACATGCATTTGAGGTAAGTACATTGTACGTAGTAAGAAGTAGAAGCTACAAATTAACTAAGGATCTTTAACAAGTTTTGTTATAATAGTTATCTTTATGAGTCCGACTCAATCTAGGGTTCACTTCATGTCCATCAACATGTCACGACTAACTATTTCTAACTTAGCTTATCTCTGTTACATCTGCATTCTAGGGCACTACGTATGATGCTACTCACCACGAAGTATCTATGTGCAACCTATTAGTGGATCACATCAATAGCCACGGGCTAGTCCCGATAGTATACGCGTTCGGTGAAGTCCCTCTACTCCTGGTGCCCTCTAATGGCCAAAGAAAGTTATCCATCCACCAAGACCTCTACTCCTGGTGCCTCTAGAAAGGCCAAAAAGTTTACTCGTTTTATCCGAAAGCCTACACATTGCGATATAAACTTATGCCTATCCAAGAATGACATGATGTTTAGTCTTTTACTAGTCAAGTATGTAATCATCATTAGTTGTTAACTAGCCACCTAGTTGTTTTCAAGTAAGCTCCCTCACAACTCAACTCTCTTTCCTAGACATCTAGACACGGACAATGCCTAGCAATTACACAGACATTGATGAACTCTAGATCACCAAAGCACAAGCCCTTTCATGCATTTCCGACGGTCCCGGACTTCAACTCCCTTTAAGAGTACGTCCGGTGTCGGAACCAAACGCATCAAAACTCAATCGGGGCTTGTTTATGTGTAATTAATGTTATTTAAACTCATTAACAATACTACAATTCATGTTAAGCATCAAAATAACATTAGCCACGAAATCCATTATCTACCAAACCATATATTTATATTGTTCTGAAAAAATAAAATAACACAACACAATAACACCAAACAATTACACATTACATAATCATTAAATTATCCATAATTTTCTGGAAACCAAAGAATGCATAACAAAACCCTTTTTTCAGCCGAAAGGAACTGGGAATGACTACATAATATTTTTTTTATTTTCTGAACGTATACGGCAATGGCTATGCAATTAGGAAAGAGTTATCATACACAGCAGAGCCGGTACTTTTCCTCATCCTGATTGCTGTTTCACTATAAAATGGGAAATTTAACTAATGAACCCATCTAACCAAAAATATAATATAATATAACTTTTATCAAACAACAACAAAAGAAAAAAAAAAAAAAAAAAAAAGAATCAAAAACTAGAAAAAGAAATCTCATATCAATATATACCACTAAGTTTGCTGGCAACGCAGACTACCAGAACAGAACGGGATGAATAGGTTCGGACTTCGACATACATATACACAATATATATCTATTATGTACGGTACACCTACTTTAATCAAATTGGAGAATTTATTAATTGCAGCAGTACATAAATTATATCCAACAACATAAAGGAATAATTAAAATCAATCTTTCGGTTATAACACCCCTTATACTTCACCGTAACATTATAAAACATCTACAATTCAATATGACAACTCTCTTACAAAACGAATCAAAAATACGAACTAACCTCTCTAAACCATAATTAATTTGTTGGAACAGCCTCTTACCTTTTAGCAAGCTATTCCCACCAAACCTTGACAAGGTCCTAACTTTCGGGTGTTGAATCGACGCTCTCTTCACGACGATTCCGCTGCTCTATTCTGATCTGAAAACCGTTAAGACACGACTTAGAAAACGGAAAAAATCTCTCAGCCCTTCTCTTCAAACTTTCACACGCAGGAGAGAGATATTGGAAGCAGGAAATTCTGATTCAAAAGGTTAGGGAAACGAATGGGGTTTATTTTTCCTTAAATAGGAAAATTCCCAATATTTAACCTAATCCCTTATTTTCCTTAAATACCCTTATTATTAAAAATCATATTTTCCCCAATATATATATATATATATATATATATATATATATATATATACACACATAAAATACTTTAATCCGTAAATCATAGTATTTTATTTTTCACAAAAAGACACGTCTGCCCTTTTTCGAAAAATCGGGATATTACAACAACATTCCCGAATCTTCCTTTTGAAACGCTCTAGCCTGTGGACACGGAGGAATTTCGGAAGACAGAATGCCAGATCCGAAATTAGCACCTCTATTGCGATTAATACTTGCCATACTAAATGCGTGACCAAAGTGTCGGGTTCTGCTTCAAATGTGCTCTCAAATAACTCAAAAAGATCCACCGATATTCAGCCCACTTGCATTGGTGATGCCGTAGAGAGGCGGACAGTCAAACTGCTGGCTTGTTCCATGTATGTGGACATTATGACTTGTCTGACCAAAATGATTCCAAGATGTTCCAGCTTCATGCACTGGTTCACGCCTCCTACCACTAGGTTGTTGTATGTGCGGTGTGTGCGTCGTCTGACCAAAATTATGCCGAGACGTTCCAACTTCATTCAATGGGTCACACCTTCTACCAATAGGTTGTTGACTGTACGGTGTGTGCAATGACCGACTAATCATATTCGCAATTATTCTCCAATCGTAGCCGTCTTCACTTGTGATGTCAATGACTTGATCACCTAAAGTTGCATTCGGTTGGATGGAAATTTCATGAGGGGCTAAGAATGATGTAGTAGGTACAACATGCTCTCGGGAATTTCCATAAAAGTCAAGTTCGGGTGTAAAATCCTCAATTCCTCTATCATTTTCTCGAACTATCGGTTGTTCATTTAAATCAAATGCGTTGTCATTCATGTCTTCCGAATTTTCATCGTCCATAACTGGTTCAGCGTTAACACATAGTTTGATGGTCTCTTTTCCAAGAATATCATCAATGTATCCTAGCCATTTTTTATTTTTATTTTTATTTTAAACTTGCAATTCGAAAAGAGTAATTAATTAAGGATAATTAACAGAGATATTAAGAAAAATGGCAATGATCATGGCGTATTTTGTTGTCTTTTGCCTCCTTAATACTGGTTAGTTAATTTTCACTAGGATGTACCCATGGGTTAATACTCACTACTCAATACTCATGCACATGAACACATGCATAAATGAGTAGGAGGTGATCATGGATACGGCCTACTCAAGACATTTCGTTAACACTGCTCGATAAGTAATTAATACTTGAAATGTGTGATTCTGCAGGCGAGATGAAGGCAGAAAGTTTGCCAGAAGCAGCTATGCTGCCCCATGAGACACTAAATGCTCAACAATTTTGGTCATCTTTTCTGTCTCGAAAGCTCCTTAATGAAGACGACGCAGCTAGATGCGGATCGCTTGCTTGCTCAAATCGCGTAATTTGTAAATCGAAATTTTGTGGTTTATGTCTTCGGGAACACGTTTGTTCTGGCTCGATCATTGTCTAATGATCTGCAAACTGGGGTCCCTCGTTTAAGACCGCACTGCTGAATGACCGGACATATTGAAGCCTCCTCGTTACAGTGTCTACGCAAAGGAGATGCAAAAAGCATCAATTGACGAGTACCATTCAAATGGGAATATGATTGCAACCACAGTAGAAGTTAACGTTATCATCAATGGGAAAAAAAATCACGTAATTAATCAAGGAAGAAGAGGTACGCATCGAAATTAAAAAACCTCACTGAAACAGAGGATCGTAAATCCGATGAATGAAGATTCTGGTTATCATTCCAAGCCCCTGAATAAATAGGAAGAACCGACAGAAGGAATCCCCTTATTATACAACGTCATAGCCTTCCATAACCGTAGAATTGAAGCTAGAACGCCATTTTTCGGGGGTGCATAGAGCGAGTACTCTTCCCTATGTGGTGGATTTTCCTACACTGGGTATGCCACACATAGGGTTTAAGGAGGCCATGCTATGCACTCTATCATGTAAACTTGGGGCGGGCCGGGATATGACACTCAACTTTGTAGCTCTTTATTTCGTTTATTAATAAAATAAAGTTGCTTTAAAATATATATATATATATATACAGTGTGAACACAGATTTGCAAGCTTTCTTCTTCATATTTTTCAAATCTACAATGGCGGATAAAAGTGATGTTCATATTTGAAAGATCCAAAGTGTTAGAGGATTTGTTGTTGATGCTCTCAAAACAGAATTAGCCATCAATATTGGCTGAAAAATCAGAAGGGTTGAAGGACTAGAAGATGTTCTAAATCTGAGATTGGAAAACATCTCTTATACAAATGTTGTTAATTTCTGGAACAATATAGTGATTAGAGATGATACAGAGGCATTTACTACCACTGTAAATGGTCAGCGGAAATCACTTCAAATCTACTGAGGGAAGTGTTCGGGTTTGGACCTGGAAATGGTGCTCCTACCAATCCTGAATCTATGCAGCTTGCATGACAGAACTTTGTTGATGCAATAAAGACCAACAAGTCCATACAATCATCTCTAGGTATCAATGTGAAGCATATCCGATTGGAGTACAACCTGCTGAGCAAGATAATTGCCAACAACATTCTTGGATTTAGTGGCAGTCTTGATACTCTCTCTAGACCAAAGATTGACATGCTGATAATCATATGCAAGAGTATGAAGTTTGATTGGGCTGGATTCTTTGTTCAGTACATGAAGAAGGTGATAACAGAAGATAGAGATGGAACAAGGAAGTCTAAGGCAAAGCCCTTGGGTTTGATGATTCAGGTCCTGCTGAATCAGTTGAAGATTGTTGATGTTGCATTTGTCTAGATTAACAAGTCTAGGTACAAACCAGAAATCAGTTATCTCATCCCTGGTTTGGATGATGATAAAGATTTAGATACTGAAAGGACAGAGAGTGACAGTGATGGAGATGATAATGATGGTGGTGGGCAGGCCAAACAAATTACACAACCTACTCCACCAAAGAAAACAGCACAAAAAAGAAAGGCTATTGATACAAGAAAGATAACTGAGATTTTGAAGCCTAAGAAGACAAGGCAGCAATCAGTAGACCCTGCTGAATCTACTGAAGTTCCAGTTGAAGTTAAGGTTGCTGAGCCTACTGGAGCTACAAAGAAAACTGCCTACTTACTTTCTGCATTTACTTTCTGGATTTAGTATACTGATCACATTAACTAACCGAGACTAGCAACTGAATCACACACTTACACTACTGAGTATCTAATACTTAGTGTCATCTTTTGAACAACAAGTTACTAGGCTTAATTTGAATATATTCCGCTGCAACAAATCCAATAATATCATTTGTCGGCAGACTCTCGAGCAAACATCGAAAGCTCACGACATTCTTGAGTTTGTTAAATCCAAAACTTTAAGTGTTAAGTTTATTCACCGCCCCGCCCCTCCCACCCTCTAAACTTAACCAAAGCCTTTTCAAGGGACCAACAATTGGTAGCAGAGCAGTGCTTCTGTTCTAAAGTAATCCTACTTGTTGTGCTTGTGAAAATACTTTGAAAACTTTTTCAAGTTTCTGATTTTCAAAGCTTTGCATCATGGATGACAACCAGTATGCTAGAACTATGTTGATGTGTTCCTAAGATCATTTTAATGATTATAAACGTAGTATGCAGGCTTATCTAGCTGAAACACATGATGAGATGATGGATGTGCTGACTGAAGGACAACTGGAGATCACTAAGGCCATAACTGTAGGCAGTGAAACTTAGTATGTTCCAAAGCCAAAAAGAGAGTGGAGTGCTGAAGATATAAAAAGAGCAAACCTCAACAATATTGCTATTGATATCATATACAGAACCTTGGATAGAAATATGTACATGAAAGTGAAGGATTGCAAAACTGCAAAGGAACTTTGGGAAAAATTGCAACTTATCTGTGAAGGCACTGATGCTATAAAGAAAAACAAAGTCAGTGTAGCCAAAAGAAAGTTCCAAGATTTCAAGATGAAATCAAATGAAACCATTGAGCAAATGGAGTCAAGATTCAATGCTATCATGGATGAACTCACCCTGCTGAATGTGATCTATACAAAAGAAGAGATCAATACAAGAATCTTAGAAGCCCTACTTGTAAAAGAGGTTTGGGAAATGAAGGTTACTGCCATAGAAGAATCCAGGAGTCTACATGAAGAAGAAACCTTCAAACTATTTTCAGATCTCAAAGCATATGAATTCAGTAAGAAACTTATTCCTGAGACTGAAAAAGAAGAACCAAAGACTCATCGCATTGGTCTG
Source organism: Gentiana macrophylla (assembly GCA_026214975.1). NCBI lineage: Eukaryota > Viridiplantae > Streptophyta > Magnoliopsida > Gentianales > Gentianaceae > Gentiana > Gentiana macrophylla. Next base: position 26,204 of record JAOBSW010000554.1, on the reverse strand, counting down.
CTTTGCACATAAAGAAGAATCATCAGGTGGTCAAGATGATCTCTTTGGATGAGATGCAAGAGCAAATTGCCCTACTGAGCAAGAAAATCAGAATGATGAAAACATGAAGGGGGTCTCCAAGGAATTTCACAAAGAAATCAAGTGAAAATAAAAAGGAAGAATCCAAGAAAGATAATGATTATTTGTGTTTTCATAGCAAGAAACCAGGAAGATTACTGTATGTGGTACATAATGGACACTATTTCAACTGGAGAGAGTTTATCTTCCAAAGGATTGTAGATCAGCTATTGAAGGAAGGAAACTATGAGGTCACTTATAGCAAGAAACATGAAGGATCTTTCCACTACTGCAAGTCATTTGGATTTGTACTTCAGACATTGATGCATAGAATGGGGATTAACATGAGAAATTCCATCCCAGTTCCACGTGCAAGAGTCATTTTTTCTGCCTTGTCGTGAGAAAAATGAGAGGTCCAAGGCCAAAACAAAGAAAAGGAAGATTACAACGGTTTTAGCACCTGCTTCACCACCTCTTGAAATTACTCCGGGACGGTCTCTGGCATCCAGAATAGAAGCATCTACCTCCACATGACCAATAAATAGAACAAAGACTTTGGTTGAAAGATTGAGGGATGACATAGCAGCTACTCCACTATCAGTTGTTCCACCGGCTGAATCACACACCCCCATGTATCAACTCAAATTGTCAACCCTCAACAAGTTATTGATTTATCCTTATCAGATGATGAAGATACCAAATCTTTGGCCGGGATAATCAAGAAATCTGCCACACAAGTAGCACAGAAATCTAAGGAAATTGGTACATCAGGAAATGTACCAGACGCAGTTGAGATCTTGCCTGTCATTGAATAACAGAAAGTTGAAGAAGAAGAAGAAGCATTGGTTCATAAGGAAGAACCAGCCACTAAAGTAAGTCCACCAACTACTGGACCACATGCAGACGAGACTAGGCCATTAAGAGAGTAGAGTAGTTGATAACGCCCTAAATACTACCCTTAAATGTACCTTTATTTGCCCCAAATCGTGCTCGAGAAGAGATAGATAGGCTCATTATTGTGAGGAATATGTGTTAAATGTTGAATGTATGTTCCTAAGTTTACGATTCTGCATCTATGTTACTATCCTATGGATTTGGTACTATTTCGCTTTGTTTTGTACGATTTCAGGATGTACTTAAATCTTGAGCATCTAGGGATGGATCTGGACCGAAAGGAAGGCATTGAGCCATGTCTAGAATGTCCAAGAAGAGATCTGCCAGAAAAAGGAAGAAAAAACTGGGCCGATTAATCGAGGTCCAAGCCCGATTAATTGAACCCTTTGAAGACAAGGAACCAAAGTCTACCACATCTACTAGATCGGTTAGGGTTTTATTGAGTCATATGTCGCCTACAACATCTATAAAAAGCCGCAAATACTGATTGTAAGTGTATTATCATATATGCCTTCACAACTTTTTATATACATTGATAGAGTTTCATGAAATAATGTTTTCTTTATCTCTTAGGTGATTTATTTTCTGGTTTCCCTCCTTCCACGCCATCTCTATCTTGAGTAGATCAAGCTAGATCTCCATAACCGAAGGTATGAAGTTTTGAACATTCTTTTATGTCTATTATGGCATATCTACTTGTATTACGTGTTATAGTTGATCTAAATGTTTAACAACCCCATAATTTACTTGAATTAATCAGAACAAAGTAATGTAAATTCAAGAATAGGAACCGACTCCCCCGATTAATCGGCCTTTTTACCGATTAATCGAGGCAACTTTTTAGGTCTCCCTAATCTGGAAATTCAACGTCAGCTATGTTGATCGACAAGATTAATTAAAATGATTACTTAGGTCTGGACAATCTAAATTTTATCGTAAATTAACATGAAGGACTGTTAGTGAAGTGTTAATTAGGACATAGTCTTGATGAATCCCTAGGAACGTGCTAGTCATAGTCGATAGCTGCTTAGGGAGGTTTTCGGTCATGAGCCGGCATCTCTGAAACTTATTGCGTATGAACTAATACAACCAACGAATGAGGTTAGTTTCATATAGATTGTCTGATGTCCTTACAGTGGAAGTAGATAGGGTTAGGAGATTGCACCCGAAGCTAAACTGAATTAAAATGTTTGATTTATTCGGGGAAATTATGTGGGAAGTAAACATAAGTGTCGGTAAAGTGACTTAAACTCTACATCATCAGGTGGAACCAATCAAGACTCAAATGTGTGATGGACAAATGAGAAGTGTATTCAATTCATGCATCGGTAGGGTGGAGTCTCATCGAGCTTCACAAACGGGTGACTATCGGCAGGTGATAGTCTGCCGAGTACTTGAATACTGATGAGGTCCCACATCTGTTAATTACATTATGTGACACTATACAAAGTCATTAAAAGGAGGACACGTGTAAGGGTATTTGTGGCGGATCGACAAAGATTCTGGCGGCTAGGGTTTAGGGATTTGTGCCTATAAATACAGCTTGTTGTCTCATTATCCGAGTGTGTTGAAATCAGCAAATTTAGAAGGCATAATAAAATATCTCTTTTACGCCCGTGGTTTTTACCTCTCCCATTGAGAGGTTTTCCACGTTAAATCATGTTCTTCTTGTTTCTGTTATCTCCTTTGATTGTTTATGTTTGATTGCTTCTGTTTCTGTTTCTTGCATCTGAAGTTATCTCCATCAGTTTTATAACAAGTGGTATTGGAGCAAGGTTCTGGAGAAAACAATCTGTACGATCAACTTCATCTTCACCAAGACCTTCAGCAAGGTGCTAGGATCTGTGATAAAGTTGTGATCTTTAGCAAGAAAAGATGTCAGCAGTAAACGTAAAAATCGATAAATTTACAGGAAGGAACAGTTTTGGTGTGTGGCAAATCAAGATGCGTGCACTGTTGAAACAATAGGGTTTGTGGAATCCTTTATCTGACAAACCAAATACAGGTGCAGCAGATTATGCCAGTCTGGAAGAGAAATCACATTCAACCATCATGTTGTGCTTATCTGATGATGTTATCACTGAGGTTGCTGAGGAAGACACCGCAGCCAAGTTGTGGAAAAAGCTTGAAAGCCTGTATATGACCAAGTCACTGACCAACAAGTTGTTGTTGAAACAGAGGTTGTTCAGTTTGAAGATGCATGAAGGGAGTCCACTGAGGGAACATCTTGACCAGCTGAACACAATATTACTTGATTTAAGGAATATTGATGTTAAAATTGAAGATGAAGATGCAGCCCTAATCCTGTTGGTGTCATTACCGGCATCATATGAAAACTTTGTGCCATCTTTCATAGTTGGGAAGGATACAGATGGCTTTGGAGGATGTGAGGTCCGCTTACATGCCGTGAGAGTCGAGACACAAGGTCAGCTGGAGCAGACGATCATTTCTTTTGGCTAGTAGCTAGCAACAATAGTGGAAAAGGATATGGACGTAAGAAGAAAAGAAAGTCGGGGTCCAAAGGTCCTAAGTCTACTTGATGTCTCGTAATTACTATAAGGAGCGAGGACATTGGAAGTCCAATTGTCCAAGGAAGAAGAAAGCAGCGGGAAGGCAGTTCAGCACAGCGACCTTGGCTAATGAGCAATCGATGAGGATCTGGTTCTAGTTGCGAGGGGATTCTACACACCATAATGATGTGTGGATACTTGATTCTGGAGCATCCTATCATATTTGTCCAAACAGAGAGTGGTTTTCTACTTATGAAGCGAGATAGATGGTGGTCAAATCTATATGGCCAACAAAGAAGGTCTCGCAAAGTTGTGGGAATTGGCTCAGATAAAGTTAAGGATGAGGATGGTAAATTTTGTACAACGAAGGATGTAAGACATGTTCCACAGATGACCAAGAATTTGGTATCTCTCGATCTCTTGGACAACAAGGGGTTCAATTTCAAGGGTGAAGGTGGACAATGAATGTCTTTAAAGATTCAGATTGTAGTCCTCAAAGGCATCAAGAGGAACCTTGTATATATTACAAGGATCTCTGTCAGATCAACATCTCTTGTTGTTGCATCCTCAGCTGATTCACCGATCTCAATGACTTCACTATGGCACATGAGACTTGGTCACATGGGTGAAAAGGTATGCAAGTTCTTTCTTCAAGAGTTTTCTTGGAGGATATAAGGTTAAGAATCTGGACTTTTGTGAACATTGTGTGTTTGGGAAGTTGCATGTGTAAGTTCTCGGCGAGGTTGCACAACACAAAGGCATCACTTGATTATATCCATTCGATTTCTTTGGGGTCCATCAAGAGTTGAGTCATTGGGTGGTCACGGATATATTTTGTGTCATTCATAGATGACTATTCAAGGATGACTTGGGTGGTGATGATGAAGAACAAAAGTGATGCATTCATTAACTTCACGCAGTGGAAGGCCCTAGTGGAGAATCAGTTAGGCAAGAAAATCAAGAAGCTTCGTGATGATAATGGTGCGGAATTACTGCTTTGGGCGGATTTTGATTCATTTTGTGCAACTGAGGGTATTGCCAGACATCATACTATAAGGAATACACCTCAGCAGAATGGTGTAGCTGAAAGGATGAATCAAACTCTACTGGAGAGGGCAAGATGTATGCTTTCTCAAGCTGGTTTATCAAGGAGATTTTGAAATTTGAAGTCGTTAAGACAAACTTGCTACTTAATCAACAGGAGCCCTCACACAGAATCAATCTCAAGACACCATTTGAGATGTGGTCGAGCAAGCCTCACTGACTACTCGATTCTAAGGTTTTTGGGAGTCAACTTACTATCATGTTAGTGAAGGAAAGTTGGAGCCAAGAGCCAAGAAGGGAGTGTTTGTGGGGTATGGTGATGGAGTGAAGGGATATAGAATTTGGTCATCGGCAGAGTCCGAGTAATCCTCGGCAGGGGGCGTTGTGTTTGATGAAAATTCTATGTTAAACTCATCGGTGGGGAGGTCTCACTGAGTGCGAAACCAGTCTTTGAATCGATAGTGTTGAGAAGCAGGTGGAGCTTGGTGGAGTCTCTTGATATGCAACAATCATTGGATCCAAATCAACACTATACCGATCCGGATAATGAACCGAGAATCGATCCAGCCCGACTCTTTGAGACCTCGGCGAGGCGTCATACAAACATTGATCAGCAGAGTCTAGCTGCCAGCAGGCCTAGAAGATCTAATGTTGGGATACCTCCAAGGAGATATGGATATGATGATTTGGCTGGATATGCACTCCAAGTTGCTTTGAAGAAGTAGAGGTTCTTTGAACTACTACTTACAGGGAAGCAGTGACAAGTACAAAAGCATCTCAGTGGCATGTTGCCATGGGAGATGAAATGGAGTCATTACTAAAGAATCAGACTTGGGAATTGGTCAAACAGCCTACTGACAAGGGAGTTGTGACTTGTAAATGGATTTTCAAGAAAAAAAGGAATAACAAAGCGCGAAGGGTCGGGTATAAGGCACGTTTGGTTGCAAGAGGATTCATCAAAAGGAAGGGGTTGACTTTGATGAAATATTTTCACCATGGTGAGACACATTTCAATCAGTGGTGTTACTAGCAATGGTGGCACAATGAGATCTGGAACTTGAGCAATTGGATGTAAAACGCTTTTCACATGGTGAGGTGGATAAGGAGATATACATGACACGGCTGAGGGTTTTCAAGTTCTGGAAAAGAAAATTATGTTTGCAAGTTGAAGAAATCTTTGTATGGTTTGAAGCAAGCTCCAAGGCGGTGGTATAAAAGGTTTGATATTTCATGCTTCAAAGCAGGTTACAACAGAAGTCCATATGATCATTGTGTTTACTCTGATCTGTTTGAAAGATGGATCATATATCTATCTTGTTCTCGTATGTGGATGACATGCGATAGGCTGCGACAAGGAAGTCGATGTTCAAAATCAAGAACCTTCTTAGTCTTGAATTTGAAATGAAGGATTTGGGTGCGACCAAGAAAATCTTAGGGATGGAGATCTGAGAGATAGAAGTCGAAGAAATTATTCTTGTCTCAGCGAGGTTATGTCTGCGAAGATATTGGCCAAGTTTGGGATGTCTCACACAAAACCAATAGATACTCCTATGGCATCAAATGTTCATTTGTCTGCTTATGCTTCACATCAAGAGAAGGAGTATATGTCAAAGTTCCCTATGCTAGTGCGGTTGGCGATCGATGTATGCCATGGTTTGCACTAGGCCTGATCTGCTCGAGCGATCGGTGTTGTCGCGAGTTTATGGCTCAACTCGGAAAGGAACACTGGAAAGTCATTAAAAGGATATTCGTGCACGAGAGGTACAAATGATGTTGGTCTTATTTATGGAGGTGATCTCGGTGCAGTCACGAGTTCTTGTGATGCCGATTATCACGGTGATGTTGATGATGAAAATCAATGATCGGTTATGTGTTTACATTGGGAAATGCAAGTGGTCACCGAAAGCTACTCTTGAGGCTCAAGATGGCCTTATCAACTCATGAAGCGTAATATATGGCACTTACTTGAAGCGACTAAGGAGGTATCCGGTTGAAGGGCTAGTCGGTGATTTGGGGTTGCATCGAGGATCAGTGAGATATATTGTGATGATCTAAGTGCAATATGTTTAGCCAAGGATCGAGTTCATCATGAGAGAGAACCAAGCATATTGATATCGTATCATTTCTTGAGGAATGAGAAGAGGGTTGTGGTGAAGAAGATTGGCACAAAGGAGAATCCTGGCGATATGTTCACTAAACCAGCCAAATAGAGTAAGTTCGGCTTTGCTGGACTTACTGAATATTCAAAGCTTATAATCTGATTCTCGGAACTCTACCGAGGCGGATCGGTGGAGTGGATCTTGTGGAGATAGTCCGGTACAAGTACATCCGGCATTGACGAATGCATCCGGTACAAGTACATCCAGTTATGCAATCTGCTTTCACTCTAGTGAGAGTTGAAGTCAAGGTGGAGATTTGTCGGTAAAGTGACTTAAACTCTACATCCGGTGGAACCAATCAAAGACTCACCATGTGATGGACAAATGAGAAGTGTATTCAATTGCGTGCTTTGATGAGGGTGGAGTCTCTGAGCTTACATCGGCGGGTGACTATCGGCAGGTGATAGTCTGCTGAGTACTTGAATACAAAGCAGGTCCCACATCTATTAATTCATTATGTGATGTGAATATACAAAGTGTCATTAAAAGGAGGACACGTGTAAGGGTATTTGTGGCGATCGCATACAAAGATTCTGGCGGCTAGGGTTTGGGATTTGTGCCTATAAATACAGATTGTTGTCTCATTATCCGAGTGTGTTGAAATCAGTAAAATTCGATTGCATAATAAAATATCTCTTTTCGCCTGTGGTTTTTACCTCTCCCACCGAGAGGTTTTCCACGTTAAATCTGTGTTCTTCTTGTTTCTGTTATCTCCTTTGATTGTTTATGTTTGATTGCTTCTGTTTCTGTTTCTTGCATCTGAAGTTATCTCCATCAGTTTTATAACAATAAGGATTAACTACACCAAGTTAGTAGATAGGTGGGGACGGGGAGGAATACCATGTTTCTTTCTATGTTATTGTTGGTCAATGACCATCTTCGACTTCTTGATTAGGTTGGATTCGTTTATACTTGAGTTGCATTGTCTCTGTGGGATCGACCATGATTCTCCGTTGCTATACTATGATAAAACCTAGTTCTCTTGCTAGTGTAAGCGACATCACGCGCGACATCAAGTTTTTGGCACTTTTGCTAGGGACAATTGCCAATTTCGAGAATGAACTTATTTAACTCTAATAAAGAAGTTTCTGTTTTTCATCTATTTTAATTTTTTTTTGTTTCGAGTCATCCTGCAATATACCTGTATTGTTTTAAGTCAGAATAAGAAATTCTGAGCCTGATTAATCGTGGGTTACCCCCGATTAATCAAGGTCTAGAAAATCAAGTTCTGACAGTCTTTGTGATTCTGTGTATATCGCTGTAAGTTTTAGTTAGTAGGTCCACAACAGTTGGGTCTGAACCCAACTGAGGCAAAAGTTGCTAACCGTTTTGTTTGTTTTTGTTATGTCTTTTTCGCAGGAATTACAGGACACTTCGGAAATTTGTTAAGTAGGATGTAGGGAAAGCGAGACGAGTCAAGCACCATGCCTCGTGTCGTGTTCATTACCCCAATTTCTATGTATCCAGGCTCAAAGGTTAAAGAGCAGTATGAGGCAGATAAGAAACGAGTGGAAGAGGAGAAGAAGGCACTCAAACGAGAAGTAGAAGAGAACCTATAGGAGTACAAGGACTTTAGAGGAGGTAAGACTTCTATCGAGGTTATTGATATTCTATCTTCTGATTAGGATTCTGACGACCCTTAAGAGGAGCTTGACACTTTGTTTCACAATCCTGAGGACTACCCGGACTCCGATGTAGTAGTAAAGTTAGGATACCCAGGGAAGTTTCGACTCCCGATATCGATTAACAATGTATCTGTAGGATTAGGACTCTGCAACTCTGGTTCGAGTTGCAACATCCTTCCTTATTCACTCTGTCAAAAGGTAAAGATTCAGGTAACCTTGGACCAAACACGGTCCATGACTTTGTCGATCGTACCCGAGATATGCCAGCTGGTGTGCTAAAGGATTGTAAAATCAAAGCAAGTGGATTCACATTCCCTACAAATTTCTTAGTCCTAGATGTACCAGAAGACCCTAGTGCCCAAGTTTTATTAGGACGCCCTTTCATAGCAACAAGCCGAGCCATCATGGATTTCGATAATGGGGAGATCACTCGAAGGACAAATAATGATGCCATAACCATAAAGATCCTAGAACCCCTGGACAATAATCCTGAGTGATGCCTGATGACATATAGCTCTGGAGATGTAAGAATTATAGAGATAGAGGATGAGGAGCCCGAGCATCGAGAGGTTCTTGTAGAATCTTGTGAGCACCAGTTTATGAAAGTACTACTGCAATAACAAGAGGAGAACGGCCACAATAAGACGCTCGAGGAGGTAAGTGCTCTCGTTACGCGTAGTAATGAAGTAGAGCTAAAACTAGAAATTGTGGAATCGTTAGATCTTAGGGTTAAGTCTTGAGGCAGGGGTAGACCTAATGCACATCAAAAGAGCTAGACGTTCCAAGAAGAGAGCTCAGAAAATTTCTATGAAAAACCGAGAGGCAGCACTCCTAGACGATAAGAAAGAATGTTTCTTTCTCGACCTAAAGATCCAAGGAGGGGCACTTGTTCAACGAGAAGGGAAGTGTGTGACGGTCAAGACCTCGAGAGTGCAAGTTTGGCGAGCTAAAATCCTGACCCCTGATTGAATGAGGATCCGAAAGTCAGTCACGCTGGCGACTATAAGCTCAGAACTACCTCTTAAACCCTTATATAGGAAAAGAGTCAATAAAAGTAACTGGATGAAATGATGAGTTTTTTTCATCCTATCACACCCATAGGTTTAAAATCGATGGATGTTGGGAAGGTTTTTTTTTAACTCATTGTGGATTCTAGTGAAGTAGGTTAGGATGAAGTCGGAAATAACAATAGAAAAAGTAAGAACTGGTGATTAGAGGTCGGGATTGAGCAGCAAGTTAGTGAAAGGTGTGTGGAATAGGAAATAGGAAAATCTGGAACAAAATTTGCTTCGATTAATCGGAGGTACTTGCCGATTAATCGAGGTAAGTTTTATCAATCTGCCCGTTTCAAAATTTGAATCAGTCACTTCGATAGCACGTGAAGGACATGTGTTGCATCGGGCAGATCAGAATTAGAGTAGTCTCCCCTTTTTTTTTTCACTCTTTTCCATTATTTCCTCCTTTCCCACACTCCACCATTACTTCACCTCCTCAATCTCTTCACCACCATTACTCCACCCACCCATTATCCCACTAAATCCTTCCACCTCCACCAATTTCTCCTATTTAAACACCCAACTATCACCATTCTTCGTCATCCTTCTCCATATCATTTCCTTCTTCAAAAATCCTGGCCACCATCACCACCACCATCACCATCACCATCACCGCCACTATAAATCATTTTCTCTTCATTATCCACCATCTCAAACACCTTCAAAATCCCCTTTCCAATCTCTGTTACTGTGTTGTACTGCTGTGACGTTGCTATTGTTGTTATTCATCTTCTTTCTCCATCTACAGCTCTGTTCAGAAAAAACCTGAAAATTTTGGCGTGATTAATCGGGAGTACCATCTGATTAATCGAGGGTCGATTTTTATTCTAGAAAGCAGCAGTCTCTATATCCAGCATACATGGCCCCAAAACGTAGAAAAACTATTCGTCGCCCAAGCAGTCATCAGGTTGTCTATGGTGATGCCAACCCCTTGATAGACGGGGTTGAGCAATTCGATTTGTTGAAGAACTACGAGTCATTCCGAGGTCATTGGAATGGCCGACCGGTTGCTCATGAATGCGGTATCGACTTGGAGGATTGTGGCACTATCATTCCCAGAGCCATGAAGTATCATGATATACTTGATATGATGGAGGTACCAAGCTAGTTTACTGCTACGGTGGTGCGAGACTTCTCTGCATATTTGGCCCACAACCCTAGAGCTAACTTTGCTATGGTCCGAGGGGTGGTCCGAGGGGTAAAAGTTGCTTTGACCATCGAGCGGATCAAAGAATATTATGGGGTGCGCAATCCACCAGTAGGCCTGGAGGAGTATACGTTATCCCCGAATGTTAATGATTTGGAGAGAATGAAAATGATCGCTGATTACTTTGGGGTGGTATAGAAGAGAAACCCTATGGGAGCCCCAACCATTTTCCTGGAGAATGACCTATCTTGGGATAGGAATATGCTGAAAAGATTAGTCTGTTCCTGCCTTCTGCCAACCAAGCATAGGGCCTATATTACACCAAGGCGGGCAGAGTTAATTTTCTACCTGGAGCAGGGATCTCCGGTCAACATCAGCATCCTGATGAACAGCCGCATTTAGGATATTGTTGATGAGTCCGAGCGAGAGCTTCTGCCGTATATCCCGATGATTGATATGTTCACTGTGGAGGACGAGGTACCGGTTCTAGTAAGTGACGACTGGGAAGAGGCTGAGCCAAAGATAAGCTCACAATCGGTTTCGCGAGCACCAAGGTGAGTGGGCCAGAGAGCTGAGAGAGAGCGCACTCCAGTTCACGGGGGGACTCGATCTCAGAGAGATCTGATAGAGGAGAATGCAAGAGATATTTTGAGTTTGCCCCGCAAAATAGATCACATGATGGAATTTTTGGGCATTCCTCCTTACGCCCCACCACCAAGAATTGCCCCATGTCACGGAGCATCTTCTTATGCTGCCGCTGCCTCAAGTTCTGGCCCACCTCCTGGTTACGAACCTCAGGGTGACCTGCCTGAAAGTTGGGAAGAATATTTTGAGGAGGACTAGTTTATTTCTATTTCTTGTTGTTGATTTCCATTTTTGTAATTTTATTTTATTTATTTTCCTATCGAGTAGTACTTTGTCAGACTTTTATTAATAATATAATATTTTTATCGGCTTAATTGTTTCGGAGTTATCTTATTTCTCTTTTACTGCCGCGTTTTTATTATAAGGTTATTGTCACCCGAATTTTCTTCTATTGGATTGTACAAATTATTTAGCATAGGTTTTCGAAGACTTCTTATGTGACGCCCGGTGCAATTTTTGGCGATCCATCTACTTTTCTTGCTCCGTGCTTAACGAAGCTAAGTTCCTTTCCATTTTTTATTTCATCTTCTCATTGGGGGAAATATTTCGATTAAGTGGGGGGTAGGAGCGTCACTTAGCTTTTTAACATTATATTCTGCTAAGTTGCTTGATTATCTTGATTCTCTTTGATGCACTTTTCACCGCATAGACTTTGATTCGTTTCAAGTGATAATTTGAGCTAATTAATTACATCTTTGCTCCACAATGCATAGGTGAAAATCATGACCACTTCTGAAGTAGTGACGTATTAACCGTATATTCTGTTTATGAACCACCTTTATAAGTACCTAAAATTCACTTCTTCAGTGTGTAGTTAGATGACACATTATTCAATTTAGTATGGAAGAATGAGCATGTGTTATGTTGCATGAAGTAGTGACTTATAATTATTATTTTACCGTTGCATTCAATTTTTGAGCACGCAATCTTAGTGAGAATTATTTGGATAAGATGAAGAGTTATCTTAGACTGGGAATCGATATTTTTCGGTGGATATACTTTAACCAATTGTCGTAGGATGATGGTAGCAACTTGAATGCCACACAAGGTAAACCAGGACAAAACGGACTTGCGAGTGAGAGCGAAAAAATAATGAGAAATCTGCCCAAAAGAAAAAAAAGAAAAAAAAGAATATAATAAAGGCAGTGAGGGAAGCGAACTCGTAGCAAAAAAGGCACGACCCCTGCATAAAAAAAGGAAAAAATGAGGACCTAAGAGTAATACTCGGTCCTAAGTCCGCCCGGCCCAAGTAAGGTTTCATGTTGTTTGCCTGAGTCTGAAGGCAAGAGGAGCGAGTGTGCACATTGATAAGTAAGGATTGTGGGATCAACCTTGATTCGCCGTTGCTATACTATGATTTGACCTAGTACTCTTGCTAGTATAAGCGACATCACGCACGACATCACTAGTACTCCAACATTAGCTATATGTGCAGTACAACAATTTGAGAATCTTGCTCCTGTTGTGCAATCCAGTTCAAGAAGCAAAGATCAGGACATGCCTCAGGCTCACATCCTATATCATGATCCTTACCATGTTGACCCCACTGACCCACTATACGAGCAAAATATGAGAGTAATTAGATGGATGAAATGGAAAGTTAGTCCCATTGATATTCATGATTTGGACGATAATGAAAAAATAGCACATGAAGAAGCCTGGGTAAGAGATTTGATCCGAAGAGATACGGAGGAAGTACATCCAGAAGACAGCTTTGTAGACATGTTCGATCCATGGAAACTATTGTATATCACAACCAATGTTCTCTCAATGGATGATGTACCCCATAATGATGATGATATTCATGATGATGCTGAGGAAGATGCTGATGACTCTGAAAATTCTGAGGATAAGACTAATCAAGATGACCGTGATGACGATGATAGTGATGATGATGTGAATGATAGAGCAAATGTTGCTGAAAGGGAATCAGAACTGGCTCAAGATAATGAATCCATTGCCTTAGGGTCTGAAACAGCAGGCCCACCGGACTCAGAAAGAGACACCAAGGGAAGTTCATGCTCCCCTATTTCGTACTTCATTTTCATTCTTTCGGCCTCACCGGTCTGCCTCTGCTGGGTTAGTTGGTTGCGCATGTGGCTGACGTTCACCGTATCTGCACGATCAAGTCCGATTAGTACAAGAAAAATAGAAAGTAAACATGTATTGAAAAGCAAGCAAGGAAAAGCTAAGTAAAAGAAAATAGTGCGGTTACCCATTTTTGGCCTCTTATCAGGATCGCCATCACACTCATCACACTGAGAGGGTGGACATATCCCATAATGGAATTCTTCATACCAGTCTGGGTCACACGGTAACGCCTCACAGGAGCAAGCGCCTCGCCACTTTCAGGTCCGACGATCCAGCTGCCCGGCAATGGGGCTCACTCACGTCAAGCAGGAGCCAAAGTTTAAAAGCACGTTTCTGGGAAATCAGCTCCTCGATATAATCAAGGATTCCTCTATCCTTGCAATGAAGGCCTCTTCATCCTCCAACACTTTGTAGTCCTTTACGGACTCCGTATTCGTCCTGCCCGCAGGAATCTTCTTAAAGGGTCAGCCGACCTACGAATCTACTCTCATGCATCGGTTCTTCCAAGCATTGACCTTGTCCGGAAGGTCGAAAAAGAGTTGACATTGTTCCGCCTGGGTACGAGCTGACCTTGGGCGTTGATCTTTGTGAAGTTGAAAAAGTGGGTAAAGACTGAAAGAGAGGGCTCTCTACCTAACAATCAGCATACCACTATAAAGCCCATTACGACCCTAGCTAATCCGAGGGTAAGGTCGCAAGGGAAAGACATGGTCTCTTTCATGAATTTCACCAATAATGGGTCAAATGGGGCCGCATGCCGCCACCAAATGGTCATAATAGAGCCAGATGTAATCATACTTGGGCGGCCACATAAAAGGGATGATTCTTATTATTCAAAAATGTACAAAATGAATTGTGGTGGAATAACGATATCACGGTCGAGCAGGGTGTAGTCTTCATATTTAAAAATTCCCTCCATCGAGCACCAACCCCTTTGTCAAAGGCCTTTTGGTCCTCCATTTTCTCAAGCCCACCTTCACCGGCGCGGTTTCTTATATTTTTTTGGCTTTGACTTCCGGGTACCCGGCGAGGTCGACCTCACCGCCCTTCGGACCCGATGCTTGACCTCTTCTACCTCATGCTCGCCAGAATCGCTTGATCGTATTCTGTAATCCATGGCCTCACGGTCGCGTTCTCATTACCGGGAGTCCGATCAGATGACATCCTGAAAAAACAAAAGGGCTAGGCAGATGAAAAATCACCTAGACTCGAAAGTCGGGCCGAAAGAAGTGTATCCGCTCATCTCGACACCTCGCCCCTCCGTTTCTTCCAACAAAAAAATCTAAACCCGAAGATCATATACAGAATCTAAAGCGACGAGGCAAGGCATGACTCAAGGAAAATGAAATAACTTCGAAAATGTCACATGAATAGACAAAACAAGGATATAGAGATACAATTGCAAGAGGAAAATGAAGATTTAAAGCAATAACGGGGTTTAAGTTCCAAATCAAGTCCAAATCTTCGCAGGTTACATGATTTATGCATTCGCAATGTACTTACAAGCATGTAATCGACAAAAAAGACTAAGAAAGTGATTAAAAAAAATATATGGTAAGTTTACCTAGAAGATTGGAGGATTCTGGGTTGAAAAGTTTGAATATCAGTCGGAAAACTTGAAAACTCGCCAGAAATTGCTTCAACCCACAGGAAACTTCAACAAAATGACCGAAAACTTCTTACTCATGCCGGAAACTTCAACCAAGTCGTCGGAAACTTCTTGACCAAGCCAGAAACTTCAAGAACTCGCCGGAATTTTTTGCAAGAAGAAAATCAAAAAAGCTAAAAGTATGTAAATGTTGAAGGGGTCCTCCTTATATAGATGAGGCGGGAACAGAAAATTCACGTCCTAAATTCAAAATTCAAACCCAATAACTGCTGCACGGTTATCGAAGCGTTTCCCGCAAATCAGAAATCGTCACCTCCCATGTCAACTGTCACATCAGTTACGAGATCGAGGTTACGCATCAATAAACATCCACAGCAAATGTGCCCGACAACAACTAAAAGCATGTCCTTTTAATAGCGCAGCACCTTGCAACAAGTCGCTTTATGCCATAAAGTTTCCAAAACCCGTTCGCTTAATAGCGCGGTGCCAAAACCTGTCCGCATCATAGCATGGCATCACTCAGCAAGTCGTTTCACACCATAATAGTTGAGCCAAGCCCGATCGTCCTCAGATCGGCATCTAACTCCTCATACGAAAATCACAGGGTCGCAGAACATCAAGTCGCCATCAACTCTACTCCATGCCTCCCTTTTCTTGCAAACAGGCAAAGCACAGAGTAGGGGGCCATTATTCTCTTGATTGTAATTAATTATGTCCCATCATTGTTAATTAAGTCTTGTCATACTTAGCCTGATCGTCATTAGCAATACGCCTATATATAGTTGCACCCATGTAACTCAGAAATTATCTAGGATTTAATACAAGCAGAGCTACTCTACCAATTTGTCGGCTATTGTGCTCGCATTCATCAGCATTGTGTCTGACGTCCAGACCTTTATATATTTCATCACAACCACTACTCCTCATTGGAGAAGTCACTTATAATCAGCTAGATATCCACCTTAAAAATATTGTTACTGCTACTGTGATATTTCCGACAATATCAATATATATATATATATATATATATATATATAATATGATGTAAATAAGATTCAATTCAACAACAAAATTCGTAAAAATCTAAAAAACAAAATAAGATAGATAATATGTAAATTCTATGAATATTAAAATAGATATTCGACCTTAACACGGTGCTAAGAGAAATTGTGATTGACTTTCCAAATACTACAAATTGCAAAAATGAATGTTTATCAACAAGAAACTATAAACTTAATACGACGTACTATTTATTAAATTATTATAGAAATAGAAATCGTGTGTTTTAACGTTTCCATTGAAGAAAATTTAAATAAAGAAAAACAAAATTTAAAAAATTGGGTTCAGGAGTGTCGGTATCATATCGAGGAGTGTCGGTATCGTGTCGGATATTAAAATTTTAAATAATATTATTTTAATCAGTTGACAAGTGTTGGACACGTGTCCGACATGTGTTGGAGCGTGTCGGTTGTGTGTCGTATCGGAAATGTGTCGGACACTGCCGTGCACTGGATTGAAATGTCGGTATATCATAGTTGAGGATTAAATCACTGATCAAGGTCGTCCTACAAACTAGAAGAATGGTGACCCCATTAAAAAAGATTTGAAACTTGAAAGTGATTCCAAACCTGCCGAGCCATTTTACAGTGCCAAAAAACACAACTCTCGGTCTCTTCCTCTACACCACAACAGGTCTACTCGTTATTCCTTACCGGTGTACCACACCAATCGACCCTGTGAAAGTCGAATATATAGCCGGCATTCGACTTCCCGCACCAACAAACCAATATCCATCCCGGAAAGGTCGAATGTTGACTATATATTCGACTTCCACATAATCGATTATGCCGTAATGCACACAGGTCATGTGATACACCGATAGAGTGATGATGGTGCAAATAAAGGTCCCTTCATGTAATAATGGTCCACAAGTATACAACGTGTGTTTGAGGCTTTGAGCTTCTTTATTTCCCTCTAGCCCGTGTGTAATATGAGAAGGGCAACGGATAGTGGGACATGATCCTCTGTCCAGCAAAGCTGTCTAATTTGGTTGTCCGAATAAAAACTACACCGTCCTAGAACACATATTGTGATCCATTTTATTTTGGCGACCGGTATTCCCAGGGCGCTAAAAGGTAAAGCCAAGGCAATTCTAATAATTATGATTAAAAAGACACAATAACCCTCTTCTTCATCATTCTTCCCCACCGGTTCTTCAAGACGATGCTAAATTTTCTTGTGACACCTCACACCTCCCATTCTCTTCTGACCTGCGTGCCTAATAAATCTCATTCTTCTCCCATTATTGAAATGCTTTCTGCTTTTTCTTTGATTTGAAACAACAACAAATCCTCGCCATCGGAATTCTTATTCTTTTCGGCATCCACCAATCCCGACCCTTCAATATCATTGCTTTCAGAACCTAGTACTGTATTTTCTTCGTTTCTATAGAGAATATTTGTAATTGAACTATCATTTGCAATTGCTTCTACAAATTTTCCGGAAAACTCGGGCTTCTTTTCGTTTAAAGAATCAAATGATTTGCAGAATGGATTTATCAATAAAACTAAGCAATTTCCGGAAAACCCAGGCTTCTCGGCGTCCATACTACCTATTTTGGATCCTTAATCCTTAATATCAGCAATTTTTCTTCAACAGTAGAATCGAAATTGTGTTTACTTGCCAAGCATTCAACTTGGGTTATATTGTGTGTGTTGAAGAGCCCTAGAGATTCCAGTTTTCTTATTCTGTTGAGTAAATTCAACAGTCAACTAAATTAAGGATAAATATGGTAATTGTTTTCGTTTTAACCATCATTGTTTTTGATAATGCGTGGTGACGATGCTGAAAATCATCGGGCATCAATCCGAGCCGTTTAATCTAGGGTAATATGAACGAGGGATGGTTTTTTGGGTAGATTTAGACTGAGCTTGAGAGTTCCTCTCTCAAGTTTCCTACGTATCCTGTTGATTATTCAGGAATCAAGTCTTCGTAGTTCCTTAGGGTTGTTTATATAGAGGACGTCTCGTCCAAATCCTTGTCAATATTAGATATTGACGATATCTTGGAAATATTTAATATGTGATATTAAATTAAATGAGATAATTCAATCAAAGATACTTTCTATATTTTATTAGTAAAATGTTTTATTTCTCCTCAATCTACTAGGAAGCTTCTCCCAATCAGATTGGGGCACAGTTGGGGCGCCACTTTCCCATATTTAAGGGAGGCTTGGCTAGATCTTTTGTACATCACAATTCCAAGAGACTAATAGTTCTTGTGAAAAATAAGAGAGCTTCTTAGAGAGATTTTGAGAGAGAGAGAAAAGGTCGGTCTAGCAACCGAGTTTTTCTGGCAGCAATCCCTCATGGGATTCCGGCGGGCTGTTCGTGGGGATCACCTGTAGAGGCCGAACACTTGGGCGGCTTCGTGCAGACTCTACAACCGAAGACAAAGCGTCGATCCAATTGGATCAACCAATGTATTCTCTTGACTTCTTTTATGCTTGTTACTTAAACGAATTCGATATTGGGTTGATAGAAAATAAATTTTAAATTCCACTGCATTCCCACGTAGATTTCCTAACAATAATTGATGTCGTTTTAACCATCATTGTTTCGATAATGCGTGGTGATGATGCTGAAAATCGTCGTGCATCAATCGTTTAATCTAGGGTAATATGAACGAGGGATGGTTTTTTGGGTGGATTAAGACTGAGCTTGAGAATTCCTCTCTCAAGTTGCGTACGTATCCTGTTGATTATTCAAGAATCAAGACTCTGTAGTTTCTTATGGGTTGTTTATATAGAGAACGTCTCGTCCAAAGCCTTGTCCTGCAAGGATTCTAATTCTTAGTCCCTAAGGATTATTACGTGTATATCCCTATAATTTAGGAGATAATTACGGATATTTTGAATAATGGATCGTAGTCTTAAGGACTTGAGATTCTTTCCATGTTTATTCTATTATATAGGAACATGTTCACATATCACATAAGGGAATCTATCAACCGTCATGCGGCAAGCTTCTGTGGTCGTCTCGTCCCTCTCGGCTCCACCATTCTTCTGTCACGACCGACCCGTCCTGCGGGGGTCTGCTCGGAAGGGGTTCAGACCCGCTTTATAACTTATTGCATGGCACCTGGCCGACCTACGTCGAGCCCTTCCAGGCCGACTCGGCCCGTATTACGTAGACCCGAGCTCCCCAGTGATAATGTCTAAATTATCTCAGGTGGTCAGCGGTGGTGTTACGGTGGATATCTGGCTGTTTTTGAAGTGCTAATTATGATGGCTCGTGGAGGAGCTATGCATGGAGGTGGTGGTGCCGTACTATTGAAGACGAGAATGGGAGAATTTGGCTTTGTCTTCTCTTTTATTTATCAGAAAGTGCTCTCCCCCGGAAGGGTTACATATGGCCCTATTTATAGGGAAGTTGTTATACATTATCAGGTAATTACGACAAAGGACATAGATGGTGCGGACACATAGCAAATGCCCTGTCCGACGGCGGGGCAAGGCGGCTCCGATCTTGGGGCTTGTGCTTTATGCTAGCCGACTATCCCGATGGTGTCCGATCCCTCCTCTTACCGTTGGCGAGCAGCCGGTCCAATGAGTATCCAGCCGGTGCCACAATGATCGGAGCGACAGGTCCGAACCGGAGGTAGGAATATCCCTATCAATGGCCCCCTACTCCGTACCCTTGGCATCTTTCGATGTCGGGTGGGGAGTATTTTCTTGGAAATTCGCCGTCTATAGGGTGGTTCCACTTTCGCTCGATCCGATACCTTGATCTTTTAGTCTAGCCTTGGGCGAAGTCGTATTTGGGCGGATAGCCTTGACTTCAAAGGATTTGGCATCTTGGGCTTTTAGCCTAGACTTGGGCGAAGTCGTATTTGGGCGGATAGCCTTGACTTCAAAGGATTTGGCATCTTGGGCTTTTAGCCTAGCCTTGGTCGAAGTCGTATTTGGTCGGATAGCCTTGACTTCAAAGGATTTGGCATCTTGGGCTTTTAGACTAGCCTTGGGCGAAGTCGTATTTGGGCGGATAGCCTTGACTTCAAAGGATTTGGCATCTTGGGCTTTTAGCCTAGCCTTGGGTGAAGTCGTATTTGGGCGGATAGCCTTGACTTCAAAGGATTTGGCATCTTGGGCTTTTAGCCTAGCCTTGGGCGATGTCGTATTTGGGTGGATAGCCTTTACTTCAAAGGATTTGGCATCTTGGGCTTTTAGCCTAGCCTTGGGCAAAATCGTATTTGGGCAGATAGACTTGACTTCAAAGGATTTGGCATCTTGGGCTTTTAGCCTAGCCTTGGGCGAAGTCGTATTTGGGCGGATAGCCTTGACTTGAAAGGATTTGGCCGGCCCCCTGGCAAGCGTATTCACTACGGCTCAACTCCGCCCGATTCCCACTTGCCTTAGTCTTGGGGAAAAGACTGATGTGACCCACCGCGAGCTCTGATTGGTTGTGACCTTTCGTATATTCGTGCCTAATGATGACAATCCCAAATTTCGAAATTTAAAAGTCCCGCCTGTAATCTTGTCCATTGGATTTTTGGACGGTGGACCGTTGGATCTGTTTTTCTTTGCCTATATAAAGGGAGAGTAGCCCAACCACAAATATTTTCCAATTTTTCGTTTTAGCAACTTTGCCGACTGCTCCTGAGTAAAAGTTTCCCGACGAGGCGATTTCCGGCAGGGTTTCGAAGGTTCATTATTCCCTGCTCGTATTTCCTGCTAATCATCAAGTAAGCTTATTTCTCCATTCGATTTCTAGCATTTCGTATTTCTTCCAACT
This sequence comes from Gentiana macrophylla, assembly GCA_026214975.1. Taxonomy (NCBI): domain Eukaryota; kingdom Viridiplantae; phylum Streptophyta; class Magnoliopsida; order Gentianales; family Gentianaceae; genus Gentiana; species Gentiana macrophylla. The sequence continues at coordinate 5,576 of JAOBSW010000554.1, read as the reverse complement.
CTGGTTTCATTTTCATTTGAGTTGGCGTGATTGAATTTACACTCGTTGTCTCCATATCCCTGTCTGATAATGCTCCGGCTAGTCTGGAGTACTAAATACCGTGAGCCCTTGAATTGGGTTTTTTCCAGACTGCTCCCTTTGATTGGTAGGGCTGGTTTGTAAGATGAAAAGACGGGGTGTCGAGATGGACTGGATGGTCTCAGCCTGGCTATCGTTGTCCTGGGTGATGACTTATCCACCTCGTTCTTTTCTTTTGTAGGATGTCTGACAGCGACAGATCGGGAAATAGTGATGATGACGGTGTTCATGGCTATGCCTCTGAAGATGCCGATGAGGTAAGTACTAGGTCCAGTGAGGGCGACGAAGGTGAGAGTACGGAGGATGATTTGGTGTTGGCCCAATTGGCTCCCCTGCAACCTGGTCGTTTGAGGTCTGCAGCTCGTAAGATACCGAAAGGAAAGCTCGTCTCTTCGGTTGTGGCCCCCAGGGAGTTAAAGAGGTTTGGGAAAAAATCTGCTAGGGCTAAAGGTTCCTCCTCCGATGTGGTTGTGCCTGAGAAACCCCATCGGAAACAGAAAAATGGCGATGAAGTGGAGGAGCCGAAAGAGAACGGTAAGACTCCTAAACCTCGCAATGTCGAGGCCCTCAAGGAGGATAATGAGATCGACGCCCTTGACAAACAGGTCGAAGCAAATTGGGCGGTCGTTTGTTCCCGCCTTGGGGATTCTCAATTCCTTTCCGAATTTAACATTTCCTCTGATTTCCGTTTTTGCGGCTTCGAGACGTCGGAGAACCGAGCCGGTCTGAGGTTGAAGAAAGATGGCTTGGTTTTGTTCTATGATCACTTTGTGGCGGGCCTTAGGCCGCCTTTTGACCCCTTCTTTGTCGATGTCATGTGGAGCTTGGCGGCCCTCCCTTGTTATTTCACTCCCGGCGCCGTCAGGGTAGTCATGGCGTTCATCGTTCTCTGCCGGATTTTGGGCTATGATCCCTCGATGAAGGTGTTTTTGAAGTTTTATACCTTCAGCAAAGCGGCCACAAATAAGGCCGATTTGAGCAATTTTCTGGCGACAAGGGCGAAGAAGTGTCTCTTATTCTACTTGACATAGAATAAGGTTCGTGGCTGGAACACGAGGGCCATGATGGTCGAGTCGAAGTCTGGGTGGCCTTTTCCAAAATTCGAGGCGCGCCCCCACAAGAGACATAATAACGTTGTTGTGTCCAAAACTCTCGATCATGCTGAGCATGAACTTCTTGATAAACTTCATGCGCTTCTTGGCTGGGATGAGGAGAGTGAGACTCAGAAACGGACTTTTAGTTGGAGAAGCTTGATCGATCCTAAGGCCTCTTTCTGTTGTGTAGCCGGTATTCCTAGGCCGATCAACGCTCAGCCCGTAGTGAAGGCATCAAACCTGGGTGTTTACGAGGATTGGTATGCTGAGTGTCACCATGAGAAGTGCTTCCCTACCCAGTGCCTGATCTGTACGGGAGTTGGAGAGCTGCGGCCCGCTAGTAATTTGCCCCATTGATTTTGTTTTTCTTTCTCTAACTCTTTTTTGATAGCTTTATCCATTTATTTTGGGATTCTGACCATTTTTCCCTTGTGTGTTGTAGATACCATGGTGCTTGCCAACACGAATATGAATGCTGTGATGACCCGCCTTAGGGATGAGAGGAAAGCTAGACAGGCTCTGTTGGGTGCCAGTAAGCCTATGGATTCTCCCCCCGCCGTGAGTATGGAAGATCTTCCATGCTCTTGAGGGTCCTCTGCTCTGGCGCCGTGTGACGTTGTGGATCGCAGTCGGCCAGTGCCGTTGTTCTGAAATCGACCGGATCTACCGCGCTTCAGAGGGTGAAGAAAACCGCCGCGGTCAATAAGGCGAAGAGAAAAAGACCTGCCGGGAGGAAAGATTCTATCCTGGTAGACGAGGAAGAGCCCTCGGTTGATGTTTGTGCCGACCTTTCGTCCAAGGGACCTAGGGCTGAAGGTGATCGGGGCTCCGGCGAGATAGTGGCGTTGATCTCCGACCAAAGGCTGCGAAGAGGTCGGCTAGCGACATCGAGCCTGCCGTTCTTGGGCGGTGCGGGAGATTCGAGCAAAGTAAAGGTCCCCACGGGATTCAAGAGGAAACCGGCCATGTGGTTGGACCATGATTTTCTCAAACAGCCCCTTTCTTCAAAGACAGCTGGGGAATTATCTGCTTCTATTTCTGATGTGATTCCCCTACGAAATCTGAAGTTAAAGCTGCCTGATGCCCCTCAACTGATGGTCGGTCACGGCGTTGTCAATCGGATTGCCCAGGCCGACGTGGTGGCGTCGACAGCCTCCTTGGGGCCTTCTTCCAGTCGGCAGCTCTTGTTCGAGACACTTGGCCTTTACGGGACAACGGCTAGCGTGGTAATGTACCTTTTCTCTTTGAGTTTTCTTCCTTTTTGAGTTTTTTGGTTCTGAACCTTTTTCTCTTCAGGTTGCGACTAAAGCTTAAGCAGATCGAGTGGGATTGTGATGAGGACGCGAGGCAAATGGCGAGCCAGCTGGCCGAAATGAAAATGAAGATGATTGCTGAAGCGGATCGAGCAAACGCAGCGGAACAGAGGGAGAAAGAGCTTGTGGCCGAAGTTCAGGCCTTTTCTCGAAAAGCTCAATCTGCTGCCGATCTCCAGAAGTCTGCTGAGTCGGAGAGACAGAAGGCTCTTGCTAAGTTGGCAGAGGCCCATGAGCTTATTGACCGGTTGAAGAGCGAGTTGAGTGAGTCTGAGGCCGCTGCTGCTGACACCGCCCGAAAGGTTAGTGATGCCCTGCTGGACGGATTTGATCCGGGTTTCTATCATGCCTCGAGGTGCCTGAAGGCATTTTGTGAAGATGCCCCGGACCTCAAAACCTTGCAGGATTGGTTAATCATGGACCAGGATGACCCCGAGCTGAGAGTGTTTCAGCCCGATCTTCCTTATACCGCCGTTCAAATTGAGGATTTCCGAGTCGAAAGTCTGAAGCATGGTAAGCCGCTTTGGGATCCCCCTGTGGTCAACGAAAGGAACCTTCCTGGCATGATGTTGGAAATGGAGAAGGAAGCTCTCGAGCTTGCTGCGAAGGAGGCAGGGGCCGCCCCTGCTGTTGCTGGAGCCGTCGCCATTAATGCCGGCGAGGATAAGAGTCCCGAGGAGGATTGTGATAAGTTTTTGAATTTTACTGGGCCTCATGCTGAGACTCATCCTTCAGACAAACAATCTTGATTTGATACATTTTGGTTTTTGTTGTATTTTTGAATCCGACTGCTATCCTTCGGCTCCGGCCCTCTGCCTGAATCTTTTTTATTTTATTTTATTTTTTATAATGACTTTGTATCTTGAGCGGTGCTTGATTTTGCTTGTCCTGCATTTTTTCGAGTCCATTTTCTTTCTTAAGGTATTGTATGTACGCGGGCCCCTCGTCTTGGTGAGGTCGGTAGCTCTCGCATCTGGAGTCGCCAAGACGAAAAGCTTTCCTATTTCTACGCTCTGTAGTGCTAAGTTGCGGCCCTCTGCTTTTGGTGAGGTCGAATTTGACGTCAAGCTGACGAAAATAATTGAAACAACCTTTGTCCAGATAAAAAATTCCAAAGCGTGACCCCCTTGTTTCAAGTAATATCGGTGCGGGCTTGGTTGAAATAGAGGTAGAGTGTAAATAACATGTCGTCGTTTGAAAATTTTCATCCTATTCCCCTTTGTTTCGAACAAGATTGGGGACGAACTTGGTCAAAACAAGTTTTGAGTCATCTTCCTCTTGGTTCTTCGGCTCTGGCGGCTTGATGACTGATTAAAAAAAAATTCAAATTATGCGGCTCCCTTGTTTTGAGTGGGATCGCGGGCTTTGTGCCTGGGTCCGACTCTAAACAACGTTCTCTTTGTGATTTGATGGTTCGACTTCCCCTGTCATGTCCCGTCATAAAGCTGCGACGTTTGGCCAGCTGCCATTATTTTCCTGTTGCTGACGCTTGGGAAAACTGCTGCTGACGCTTGGGAAACCGTGAGCACGCCAAACTGCTCAGATAACTGTTCCCGTGTTAAGGAGATTTTGATTTTTGAAATCTGAACAGGCGTCTCGCCCTTGCCGTTGGATCATTTATTTTTTTTCTATAAATGAAGGGTTTTCTTTCACCTTTCCTCCATATATCACTCTGTTTAAATTTTCCCCCCAGCAAAATTTGTCTCTGACTCAAAAACCTCCACTTTCTGATTATTCTGCAGTCATGGCCAACTTTGGTGATTCAATTTCCTTTTAGACAGCCTCGCCTCTTGCGATTTTCAATTTTCTGTCTGTCTTTAGTGATCTTCCTTTTCTGCCTGAAAGGGGTATGAACCACCGGAAAATTTGTTATGCTCAACGCCAGCGTACTGCCCGGATGGGGTGGTCTGATTTTCTGGGGGCACCCAGGGGGGTGTATAACGCCACCATTGTGCGGGAATTCTATTCCGCATTGTCGGTGGTGGTGTCTTTAACGCCTCCTCCATCAAGTTCCTCTCCGGGGGTTCATGTTGTTCTCTCCCGAGATCATCAATGAAGTCTTCCATTTACCTTCCCTCCTGCCTATGCATTATTATGAAAAGGCTTGGAGCACAGGCGAAAGTGAGAGCGTGTTTATGGGGCATTTGCACTTAGGCGGTTGATCCCTGGTGATTGGAATCCATTGCCCGAGGGCTATGCTTCAGAGATGTCCCAAGCTAATCGGGAGTGGAAGAGGTTTATTAATTCCAAGGTTTTTCCTTCTTTCGACGCTGAAGACTTTTCTGAGGCCGAATCGCATCTTCTTTATGCGATCATCGAGGGAGGTGAGGAAGTGGCGCGATCGACCGTGGGCGGTTGATCTATCGCTCCATAATTACATTTGCTGCCCGCATGCACCTCCATGGACCTATCCCCTTCCCGAGGCTGATCTCGCACTTGTGTGTTGGTGCTCCCGGATGCCTGCGTCTCGTGATGATGTTCTTATGCCGCCCCGTGCCAACGTCGAGTTTGCCCGTATTGATTCGGACACGTCGACGGATTCCGAAGCTAATTGATTTTAGATTTTCTTTTCTCTGTCTTGTAAATAATCGGCCTTGTAGGTCTTTGTTTAAATAAAAATTTTCTTTCTGCATTGTTTTTGTTTTGCTTATCCGGCCTCTTATTCTTTGGCGAGGTCGAAGTCGTTTGGAGTCTTGCGACCTTTGACCTCATCCCTATGATTATGAATCGCTGCGACTGTTGGCCTTATCGGCGCGTTAATGACCGTTGTTTTTTCGAAACGTCGGCCCCATTAATGTTGGGGTTGGCGTCTGAATTCAAACGTTCATGACCCCTTATCTTCCCGCCTCTTTGGTTTCTTGGCCTATAAAAGGAGGGTCTTCTCCTCCCTTTTTCATTGCTATTTTTCTGTGACTTTTTCTTTATTTTGAGAATATATCTTCAAACTATGTGTATTTCTATTATTTTGTTATGTCTTCTTCGTCTGAGATCTCTCGACCTGTAGTCCAAGCTTAAACCTCGCTTAGATGAGGGCTTTCAAGATAAGCCGTCTGATCGCTTCTCCAATGACCAAACGTTACTTCCATAATTT
>JAOBSW010001073.1:0-88374 GCA_026214975.1 Gentiana macrophylla | reverse complement strand
TTCTTCCCATTAAACTTTAAGTCAGACTGCTTAAGTAACCATCATACGTGACACGCCGATCAAACCGCCATGGACGCCTAATAAGAGGTGACTTACATGCATAGGGACAACATCACATAATACATCATCTTCAAGCTTGCCAAGGCTAAAAGAAATAAGTGCTTGACGGTGTACTCAAACATCTCCCGCATCATTAAGCCACCTGTAAATTATATGGACGGGATGTGGTAGTAGTAGGATGGATAATTGCGACACTAAATCAGCACTCACCACGTTTGCACAACTACCCGGGTCTATGATCATCGAACAAAGTTTGCCACCTATCAAACACCGCGTGTGGAATATATTTTCCCTCTGATCATTATTCTCCATCTTCACCACACTACTCAAAGCTCTTTTTTAGAATATACACCTCGCCACCAAGTCGTGCACCAATTCTTCTCCTTCTTCCTCCTCCCATTCGGCCTCTTCCTCCTCATCGGAAGCCGACTCATACTTATTCGCAACCGATTCACCAACCAACAAAATTCGCCATTTAGAAGGGCATTGGGATTTGAATATGCCCATTCCCACGACACTTGTGGCATTGAATTTCATGGCTAGGCTTTGGTGGCAACGGTGCAAATTTTTCCTTATCATCTACCTCGCCTTGTAAGTTGCTTTGGGTAAAATAGTGGGCTGTTTTTGTGCATTTGGTGCGTAAGTAGGGGCTGTTTGAGGGTATTAATTTAGAGATGTCCCTCTATATGGAAAAGTACGCAAAGTAGAAGTGTTACCTCCCGAAAATTAGGACAAACTAGGACCTTGTGACTCAGGACAAGTATGTAAGTTTATATATATGTATTTCGCATCCGTTAAAAAATGCAAAAATGAGCGGAAAAAAAAAATTGATCTCAGATTCACTTTTGCTTATGCTTATGGATGAGCAATTTTTTATCATCATTTCCGTTACAAAATAAAAAATCAATATATATCATTGTATTTGACTTATAATATAACTATTGCTTTTAATGATAATGTAAATCAGATTTTCCTTATTTTGTTTTACAATTTATCACAATCATTCGCCTACTTGTTTTGGTTGGAGTTTTTGGGTTGCTTTATATAGTAGTGGATAATAAAAATGATTGAAGTAATGATTAGAAAGTTAAGATGTTTTTGAAATTTTGTAGATAAAGAAATTATTGGTGAAAAGAAATTGAAATAAAATAGTATAATAAGTAGAATAATGAAAAAATATAATAAAATAGATAAAATGAAATGGTGAGAAATGATTTAATAATTTTTATTTTAGTTGAAAAAATGATTGATAAAAAATGTAAAAATATTAGGAAAATTAGGGATTAGAACACTTTACGTATTTTTTTAATTAATACCCTACTTAACATTTTTATTGGCTAAAGGACATAATTAAAATTATATGACTAAATTGCCCTTTCTTCCACTAGCTAAACCAGTAACCTTACAGGAAGCTTTACCATAAGCTTTCCTGCATTCCGACGCATCATGGCCTTGTTAAGGCATTTTTATCTTTTCCGTTTTCAATAAACTGGATCTCGTCTATCTTTCTCGCTTTGAAGAAATTCAATGTGTATCTCAAAGAAATTTCATCGATGAACTTTAATCGCCTGGCGATCCATTGTTTCGCTTTCCAGATTCGGTTGATTGATCATCTAATTCAAGAATTTTTCTCTGCATATCATATATTCATCGTATATATTCTTTTTGTTGTTTGAAACACGGTATACATTGGAAATCTGATTTTTATAATTTTAATTTAAATTTTCTATTGAAATTGAACACATATTTGAGCTTCTTAAGTTTAATCGTTCTTGATTCGAATAATCATGTTTTTTTACAGGAATGATGTGATTCACTCTTGATTTTTATGATTCCTTTTTAGAGTAATAGTAAAATAAAATTATCGTTTTATAAGTTACATTTCAATCTTCCTAATTGAAGTGAACTTAAATCTGAGCTTGTTAAGTTTAATTTGTTCTTGATCTTTGAGTTTGATTTTTGTTTTGTATATATTGTGTGTTTTATGAGAAATAATGTGATTCACTTGATTTTCTCCGATTCGCTTGTTATGTAGGGTTTGAATATGGTATTCTTATTTGTACTTACAATGGAGAGTCATGTGTTTTGAAAATCAAAGAATTTGATACTCTACGTGGTATTAAGCTACGTATATGTGAGAGATGGAGTTCATTGAGAGAAGATATGATCAGGTTTGTATTATTCATTACCCGAACAAGCAAATTGTTTTCTCTTCAATAATGAAGATGTTGAAATCATGTTGGTTGTGTCTGCTTCGTTTGGTGCATCACGCACAGGCATATGTTGTTTGTAATGCTTCTATGCATGCTTCTACCGTGGGTTTCTACCGTGGCTTTCTACCGTGGTTTCTACTAGTATTGAATCGGTTGCATCATCATCGATTCATCGAATCCGATGATGAGAGATCAATTTGCTTCCCACGCTTTTGTCCTCGGAAGGAGAATATGCAACTGTCTATCAACTGGGATAAGTGTGTAGAACGTGTTGGTCAAAAGTTTGTTGGTGGAGCAACAGAATTTAGGAAAGCATTGTGTAAAATGTCTGTTCACGGTGGGTTTGATTTCATATACATTAAGAATGATGATTAGAGGATTATGGCAGTGTGTGCCAAGAAGGATGAAACAGGTTGTGCTTGGATGGTTAGTGCGAAAAAAGAAATTATTAATGGATTTTTTTATGTTAAGAAGATGCATGAGTTACATACATGTGGTATGTCATCGTGTTCTTTCAAAGGGCATCGGATTTGTTCAGATTTGGTTTGTGATTTGGCTTGTAAAGAAGTTCGTGATGATCCCTCAATAAAGCCTATTGATGTTAAGCGTCGGCTTTTTTTCAAATCATGGCCTTGCTGTTTCATATTACAATTCTTGGACCGTATCGAAAAAAGCGAAGAATGCTCTGTTTGGTGACATGAAAAATCTTTTAATTTTTAAATTCATATGTGTCAAAATTCGTGAAACAAACCCCGGTTCTTATGTGGTATTGGAAGTTGATGAGGTTTCAAGTCATTTTAAGAGGTGCTTGTTGCGTTTCATGGTCGCATTTAGGATTTAAGCATTGCCGCCAATCTTTGTGTTTGGATGGAGCTCATTTGAAAACGCAATTTAAAGCTCAAACTTTTGTCGGGCAGCCAGAAAGATGGTGATCAAGGTATCATGATTCATTCTATGGCTATAGTTTGTGTTGTTGGTTTATTCATTTTTCTGCTTTTTTGGTCATTAATTTATTCTCTTTATTACTCGACGTGTTGATATGAATCTGTTCTTTTTGTATCAGCTTGTACCTGCTTGTTTTTGGTTGTTGACTCTGAAAATACCGAGAACCGGCATTGGTTCTTTATGAATTTGAAGAACATAGTTTATCCCACTAGGCCCGAATTACGCTTATTTCGGATAGAATCTTTGTTTAATAGATTCCAGGCCTATTGTTTTCCCAATTCACACCATGCTTTTGCCTTTTTCATATTAAGTTGAATTTGAAAGACAAATTTAGAGGTTCTAGATTCAAGCAAAGGGTTTTAAGAAGCGTATGGTTTATCTTTTTGCCAACAGTGTGCTTATGCACCAACAAGAGCTGATCTATATGATAGTTTGATGAGTGTTATGTTACAAGAGGGTAAGACAATTGTACATGATTTCTTTACCGCCTTGCCTGCTAAAAATGGACGAATGCTCATTTTAAAGGCATGCGATATGGTGAAATGTCTTTAAGTGCAGCAGAATCATTTAATTCGTGGGTTGTAAAAGAGAGGCAATTACCTATATGTAATATGATTGATGCTCTGCGCTTGAAGCTTATGAATCAATTTACATTTGTTTCTGCTTAATTTCTTTTTGTATTAAGTATTTTAAATCATCTTGTATATTTTTTTTCATAATGACATCCATTGGATTTATTTGTAGAACATAGATCCGCTTGTGTTTCATGGAATTCTGCAATATGCCCAAGTATAGACAAGATATTAGCAGATTCATTTGCTGCATCTAAGAATTGGAGTATCATCAATTCAAGTGGATATGTATTTGAAGTGCGTTCAACGCCATCTTGTAAGGTTGATCTTGAGAATTTTACTTGTTCTTGTAAGTTTTGGCAATTGAATGGTTACCCATGTGATCATGCAGTAGGCTGTATAATGAAAGCTGGTCTCCCTTGCATGAATTTGTTGATGTTGGATTCCGTTCTAGTTCTATGCTGCTTGTTATGAATCCACAATCCATCCGTTGCCATTGGTTTATGAGCCGCAGATTCCAATGTTGTTGTTTTACCTCCTATTTCAAAGAGGCAACCTGGAAGGCCAAAGAAGAGGTGAATCCATCTCAGAGGTGAATCCAAACGGGAAATGATGTGCGGTCGGTGCCATAAGTTGGGGCATCATAATCAAAGGACATGTCTTGCTTCATTATGATGTAGATGACATTCATTAGTATAACTCTGCTATTCTAGACATTTTCATATTTTAGCTTGTGCTTATTATTTTGCGACTCTGTTTCTTCTTAATTGAGTGACTTATCTATTGACTCTTATATTTTACATTGTGGTTCTGCACATCTTGAGGCCCCAAGTCCCATACATAGTCTAGAATTATATCTTTGTGTTTTATGTATTTTATTTGAATGTTCTTTCCTATTGTGTTTGTAGCATTGTGTGCATTATTGTATTATATGTTATGTACAAAATGAATGCATGCAAACAATCCAAATTGATGAAAATTCACCAAACTTTTGTTGTAATGAACTTTGTTTTGTTTTGAGAGTTGGTTTTATATTGTTACAACACTTTTCATGAGTTTCAATCATCTTAAATTCACTAATGAATATTAAAAGTGAATTTTGACTAACGGTGAATTTTAACAATGAATTTCAAACAAACGTAATTTTTCACAAAGAAATCAGTAATGAATCGAACTTATGAATCAAAATTATACATTTACTAATCAACCAATAGACCAAAAGAAAGAGAATACTTAATAATTGAAATATGTAAACATTGATTGAAATAGTTGTCTCTCTTGTAATTCAAATCTTGTCCACAGTAATTCAAATCATGTCATTTTAGAATGATATAAGAAAATAAGCAATAGGTTTCACTTGGCATACACATTAATAGTGATGTTTGTGCTAATATGAAGATAAGTTATGTAGATCCCTTGGCATCTACACATTAATGATTATGTTTGCCAACATTGCAATGTTCATCTAATTAGATGTAATACTATTTACTAAGAAAGATTTGAAATCTTGCACTCCATCAGTGTTCCATTTCTTGTCAATTGGCTGATTAAGTGCAATCTGGTAGATGTAGTACATGACATATATTGCGCAGTCATTCCTGCAAAATTTTGGCATTCACATTAAACTTGTCAGCCATTATTTCCATTACATGTATGAATCAAAATGTCTAATTAATAATACTTACGTATCCGATCCCTGTTGTGGAAGCTTTGCAACCTTCTTGATTTTTTTGGCTTTTAGTTTACCGGATGGACAAAAGCATTTCCACAAGTATTTTTGCTGAAAATTAAAACATGTTTAACACATTTGATTAGTATAGAAATTTTTACTGCAATATTAACCACACAAATACAAATAATACTTACAATGTCAAGTGCATTTTTCTCAAAGTGGTCAACATCACCTTTCCGGATAGCCAATGAGTTGTACATGTGCCATTCTCCTTCTTCACCCGAAGCAAATGTGAGTAATATCCAATGATATGATTCATTCTTCAATTTGACAACACAACGGAATGAGAATATTTTTGCCTTTTTCCAGATGTGGTTTCATACTATCGACAAAATGATTTGAGTAGTTCCCAGTTGCTTCATATTTCTTGCAGTACGCCTGCAATCAATCACCATTTTTTGTTATGTATTATACACAAATGAAAAATGTATTCACACTGATTTTTAGTAAATGTTTCAGTGTATATTGCAAGTGAATGGTGAATACTTATAACGACCATTCAAGAAATTTTGATCTCACCTAAGTTGATGCTGGAAATATGTGAAATTCCTTTCGGACTTCTTCATTTCTGCTTAGCATTGTTGCAAATGCATCGATAACCTATAAATGTACATGTCATTTGTTAGTTGGTTTCTTGGAATGTTGTCGTAGAAGAAATATTTAGATCGAATTGTTTACCTTGTCTGCAATGAACGATCCCTCTAGTAATTTCACCATGTCATGGACAGTGATTGTGGTACCACTCTCAATGTCTGACCATACTTCCCCCCTGAAAACATTGTTCACACAATTTTATTATCATATAAACCGAATAAAATGTAATCAGAAATGTGTTAACGACTGTTACTTACAATCTTCCATGTTTGTTCAGTGTTGTGTGTAACAACTGAAATGCTTCTTCGGTTATTTTCTCCCCACATGTGTAACCAGCTTTCTTCTTTTTTAAACTGACTTTCACAGTTTTTTCCATCCTTTGGACATCTTCTAGCTAGTGCAGCTTCATTGGTCAAGTCCAGAATTTCAGTTCTTCTTTTCTTATCTTCTAGATATACAAAGTCATCATCCTTTCTTGCTGTTCATTTCCTTTCTTTTATTGCTTTTACACGTGAACTTTGCTTCACAAATTTTTGTACTTGCTTAGCATCTGTGTTTCCATATTGCTGTGTCACTGCATGCACTGCTGCATTCTCAATTTCTGTATGAAGAGCATCAATTGTTGTGTGTTGTTCCTCTATTTTGCTCTCATACGATTTTTTTCATTTCTTCGAACACATCCAATCTATTCTGTAGGTCACTCACGGTTGAGTTCAATTCAGAAATAGTAGCTTCTTTTGAGTAGTTCTCATCCTCAAGATGCTTCACTTTTTCTGTCAGACTTGTGTTCAGCTGCTAATCTCTTTAGTGCCTTCATCACCACTCTTTCATCTCTTTGCTCAAATTCCTCCAATCTTGATCTCATTTCATTTACATCTTTCTCAAGATTGTGATATTTTATTAAAGCATCGATGAAGTAAAGCTAAAAAAGTCCAGATTTTCTTTTTTCGGACCATCAACTACACCTTTGTATACCTCCTCCAATTCATTGAAAATCTTGGATTTGATCTCATTCTCCTTTTCCTAAAATTTTTTCGGTTTGACAAGTAGCTCAACTGCTCACCATCGCTTCTTACGATTTCTTCCTTCGCTTGCTTATCTCATGCTCTTTTTCTCCAACTTTTCTCAACTTTTTCTTCATCCTCTTAACTTTTGCTTTCAAACGTTACGCTTTGTCATCCCTTTCCTACATTCATGAAATGTTGTATGTTATAAAAGTATATCTAGTAAAACAAATTGGTTGGAAAAAATGCATCGTTTGCAATTTTTATGAGATTCACTAATGAAGATCAGTGAGTGATTCTCAGTAGTGGATCTCAAACTACAGTGAAATTTGACAGTGAATAAGAAGGTATTGTTGACAAAATGAGATGAATATATGAAATGATTTACTGATACGGGGATCGAATTATTACAGTGAATTCATGTTATTGTTAGGCCAGGTAATTACCTTAGGTGTCTTCTCAATAGAATCTCTTTCTTTGTTTCTGAACTCCAACATGCCTTGGACATTCTGTTCAAATGGATCCTCATCCATGAAATCTGCATTTTCTTGAGAATGATAGGTGTCATTTTGATCTCGCTCTTCCAACTGTGTTATCATGGGAATCCTCTTGAGATGGTTCATCCATGAATTGTGCATTTTGTCTTGGTCATGCGTTGCCGGGCTGAGTTTGATTCGAGTTTGAGTTGTTGTATTGGAATGTCATCTTCAAAATCAATCGTGTCCAACTGGATTCTTTGTCAAATCCGTATCGCTTGTAGCTTTCCGTTGGTGTAGGCTCCAATTCACCCCATATGACCTATGTATATATTTTAAAAGCAATTGAATTGTGTCGGTGAATGAATGTAAATGTATGGCATGAAATTTTCTTTGGCATAGGAGATGCTATTCTTACACTTTGATTAGGCAAAGCCATGATTGTTGCCTTGTTCACAAATTTGTTCAAGGTGCTCAAGTCCCACTTTGTGCACCTTGGAATTCTGAATATTGAATTGAAGTTGTGTCCTCTTGGTTTTGATGTTTCATTGGATCCTCCTCTTTTCTTGGCTTCATTGTTATATCATGCTCACACATCCAATACTACAATAGAATAAGAAATTGTTAATATGCAATCACATGTAATAAGAAATATTTGGAAAAAACCTAGAATTTCTTACAAGAGTGAACTAGTGCATCCAATCAGCATTTGAGGCTTTTTGTTCTTTTTTTTCAAGGCTCTGAATTAGTGTGTCATAGATGGCGAAAGACCAATCGTAGTGTTTCAATGTGTCCAAGTCCTCCACATATTTCACATATGTCCATGCAATCGTCATCTCAGTGTTTGTGAAGAAACATGCTGAAAACATCAAAAGGCATAGGACTCACACGATGTCTACCACAAAGCTGTGTCTACATTGTCCACAAGTTTTACTAACTTTTCCTTCATCATTTTGGCTGTGATGTTTTGGGCATTTGGGAATACTCTATCTACAAATTCAGATTTGACCTTCTTCTCGTGGTACTTGTCAACTTTTAAATTGCCATCCATGATTCCAAAAATCAGCTTGATATCAGTCCTACGTATCTGACAACATTCTCTTCCAATTTTGATTCCTCTTTTTTCTGGTACGTATGCGCTTATGATGTTGTCTAAAACTTGGCCTTTTTCGCTGTTGGAACATATCCTCTTTTCGTCAATAGCTTTGAAGAAGAGCTTAAAAGGAGTTTGCTGCATAATGTTCCTGTGACTTCTTGTCAATTTTCAGTATCTTTGTTATATGCATCCAATAGATATGAGATCTTTGTTTTCAGTATTGACTGTGCACTGGAAAAAATCAATCACATACAACACATTTTTTGTTAGTGAATTTGTTTGGCATTTGAATCACAGTTTGTGTCATCAATATGACATTCAGATGCATGTACTGTCAATATTCCTTATAGTGAATATTCTTAGTCAATCAAACTATCAAGAACATAGGTGATAAAAACCAGTTAGCATGACAATGATAAACAATCATGTTAAAGAGCATCAGCATGAATGCATGCAAAACAATGAATAAATGGTAAAGTGAACGAGTTAACATTCAATACTTGCCTCAGTGAATTTTCTTAGTGAATCAGGGTTTTACGATCTAAAACACAAAAATTGAGAAACAGGGGTAGGACAATTAGCTACATTAATTTTTAACAAGTGTACCAATCTTCACATAATAAGTGTGATATGGGCAACTACATGCTTTTATGGCAAGGTGTTTAATGTGTATTACATTAATTATCATTGTAGTGAATATTCTTAGTGAATCAAACTTTGAGGAACCTAAATGCTAGAAACTAGTTAAACATGATCATGATAAGCAATTATGTTAAAGCTGTTATGGATGACAAGTAAGGAATCAGACTTTTTGAATTTAAACAACATCAGCATGAATGTATGTAAACAGTGAATAAAATGGTAAAGTGAATTTCCATTAATATTTCGTGACCTAGTGAATCAGACTTTTTATACATATATCTCTGACATGCATAAAACAGTGAATGCATAACAACATCACCATGATTGCATGTAAAAAAGTGAATGCATATTATAGCAAAGTGAATTCATATTACAACAAAGTTTAGTGAATATCATAAGCATGTTATAACATATATGTTGCAGAAATCACACAAAATATACAATGAATACAGTTTTGTATACATTCATTTGTATAAACATAATTCTCTTTGATTTCTCACTGAGAAAAGCAATCAAGCTGATAGATTTATCATCCAGGTGGATTCATGAAACATAGCGGCGAATGTGAGTACTAAAACTTGTTTGCAATAAAAATCCTAACAATATCACCATGATTCTAGTAAAAATTCGATTATTATAGTGAATTTGGTAAATGTTCACTAAAAAACAATCAAATTGACGAAATCTCGACTAGTAAACGAAGTGAAAGCAGGCGATGAATTCTTCGATTTAGTACTTACTTAGTAATTGTTACATCGCTTTTTGCTTCTAGTGACTTTGATCTTGTTTGCTGCATAATGTACCTGTGACAAAAATTCAATGCATATTATAGTGAATTTGAGTAAATTTTCACTAAAAAAACAATCAAAATGATAGAAATCTCAAATCTCGACTAGTAAACGAAGTGAAACAGAGGAGTGAATTCTTCGATTTGGTACTTACTTAGTAATTGTTCCATCAGTTTTTTTGCTTCCCAGGTGACTTGATCTTGTTTTCGCCATTTCGAAAAATTTATTCACTCGTTTGTTACTCGAACAGATGAAAGGAAGATGCAAAGGTGAATTCGAACCTAATTTTTTGAAGAAATTGAAATTTGCGATTTCAAGCTTATCTGAGATTGTGAAATTGAAGTCTGTTCGATTGAGTATAAATGGTTGCAAATTATGGATAAAGATTGCGTACTCTGAATTCAAGTCCCAATTTTTGATGATTTACCTCATTTTCTTGGAAATCGCAGAGAAAGTGAGTTTCAATTTTCTAACCCAATTTTGAGGCAATGGCGTGAATGATGATGGACAACGAGTTTGTTTATAATAAGGGTATATTGAGTCTTTGACTACAATTTTGTCTTTGATCTGACATTTTTAAAAGTTGTTATATTTTCTAATTTTATAAATCTTTTGTTTGTCGCATGCGTCGTTACATTCAAAAAATATTTGATAAATAATATAAAAAAATTAAAAAAATCTCAAACCAAAACAAACAGTAGGTAGTACCTTTTTAACATGCCTTTCTGTAATAATGGAAGAAACATATTCCTCAATTTTAAACCTAAAACTCCCCCACTAATTTAGTAGCTCATCTCATCTTATGTTCTGTTTTTGTTTGAAGGAGCTGGGATTTGATAGAAGCGGCTTGAAAACGAAGCTCATTCAACCTAGCCCCTCCTCCAACTTGAAGATGCGGAGACTGCATTTGACACCTAATGTTTGAAGAAGTTGAAAGTAGGTAGATAGAAAGCAAGCAACTCAGCTCTCGTCCAGCTTCAATTATAATTTCACTTTCACTTTTGTGCGTATTGCGAAACCCAGATCTGTATCTGTTCAAGATGTGGAAATTCACTTGTCTTTTTGCTGGTAAATTTCCCTATTATTCTTCCCCTTCTTCTCTTATTAATCGTAATATTGCTACTGCTATCCCTTTAGCTCTTTATTCATCTCGTTGTTGTCCAAGTTCCAACCCTCCTCCCTATTCGAAATTAACCCGGAGTGAAGTTAAAGAGATTTTAGGAGTCAAGCGCATAACTGGATTTGATCGGGTGGATGATGCCCGCTCTTTGTTTTATGGAATGCTTGAATTTCAACCTCTGCCTCCTGTTGCCGATTTCAATCGGTTGTTAACCGGTGTTGTTAAGATGAATCAGTTCAGCTCCGCCGTCCTTCTTTTCAGGGAAATGCGCTTTAAAGGTGTTCCAATTGATGAATGGACCATGACCATTGTGATAAACTGTTTCTGTCATCTGAATCAGGTTGATTTTGGTTTGGCAACCTTAGCCAGCATTTTCAAGCTTGGTTTCAAACCTGATGTGGTTACTCTCAACACTCTTATTCGTGGACTGTTTGAAGCGGGCAGATTTGCAGAGGCTGTGGAATTATTTCGAACAATGGTCATTCAGAAAATTTGTAACGAGATTACTTATGGGACTGTGATCAATGGATTGTGCAAATCTGGAAACACTTCTAAAGCTCTTGAACTGCTCCGTCTTGTTGAGAAAGAAGGATCCCTTAAGCCGGATACTGTGATGTATAACACAATCATAGATAGCCTGTGTAAGGATAGGAAGGTGGGACGAAGCACTTCGACTTCTATCTGAAATGGCTGCTAAGGTAAGTCAACCGAATATTTTTACATACAGATTCGATGATACAAGGGCTTTGCAATTTCGGCAGATGGAAAGATGTCACTAGTTTCTTGATGAAAATGGTAAATACGAGAATTTACCCTGATGTAGTTACCTTCAATATACTCGTGGATGCTTTTAGCAAAGAAGGTAGGATTGAAGAGGCCGAGGCTATGCTGAAAATCATGGTCGAAAGGGGCTTAACTTCCCAACGTAGTCACTTACGATTGCACTAATGGATGAATCTTGCTTGAGAGGAGATGGACAGAGCTCATCAAGTCCTACAGATCATGGTGGCTCAAGGATGTCAACCTAACATTCAGAGTTATAGCATATTGCTCAACGGACATTGCAAGAAAGGGGATGTAGACGTTGCCCTTGATTTGTTCAAATTAATTTCTAGTAAAGGCATGAAATGTGATGTTGTTACCTTCAACACTATGGTACAAGGATTATTTGAAGTCGGCAAATATGTTGATGCAATGATGTTAATCGACAAGATGCAATCTCAAGGAGTGAGTCCAGGCGACTTCACTTATAGCATTTGGCTTGATGGCTTATATCAAAATGGCCTTGTCTCTCAAGCACACATTGCTTTGTGATCCGGAGAATAGCAACGTTTCTTTAGAGATATCAGCCTATCTTCTTTGTTATCAAAGGATTATTTGAAAACGGGGATCTTTCTTCGGCTAAAAATCTGTTTGACAAACTCCTTTCGTTAGGATTGGAACCTGATATTAGAACATTTAATGCTATGATGAAAGGATTTTGTCAAGAAGGATTGTTTGAGGATGCAAAAGAGTTGCTAGCTAAAATGAGAGAATCTGGTTGTTTGCCCGACAGTTTTACATGTAACGCAATTGTTCAGGGCCTCCTGAAAAAAAGTGAAGGGTTTGGAGCAAAGTCACTCTTGGAGGAAATGTTAAAATGAGAGAATCTGATTCTTGTTCTCTATTAGCCAATTCGACTCTTCTACGGAAGCAAATGGCATGATTTGGTATGTTAAAGGTATGCATCTTTAGCCTTGTGGAACTGGTTTGGTTGATGAGTTTTTTTGGATGAAGAACCCAAGTTAACTTGTTGAGTTGTGTTTAGTTGATTCTATTTGTATAAATTTATTATGTTGTATGTTGTTGCAATATTGGAATCCTACGTGGTCATACTGCTTTACTTAAATCCGAGACCTCTTTCGGTTGTAGGCTTCGTTTGGATATGTTTATTTATTTTATAGAGATCCCGTGTTGCATCATCTTGTTAATTATGTGGCTTGTACGATGATAGGGATTTGTTGTTTAACTTTGAAAAGTAGTAGAGTTCAAACTAATATTTATCTCTTTGGATTGGCGTAATGAGAATCATTTTTCTTCACTGTCCTACGGTTGTTGATTCCCCTGTCTGCGTTGGATGTTCATAATTATCGTCTCATATCCGGCATGGTATTGTTCTAGACGATGCCCTGAAAGCTTGTATGACTGCTTTTTAACTTAGGCTTTATGAATTCTACAACTATGCATAATCCATAAAACTCGATTCGTTAATGTGTACGATGTGAAGGGATTGGCTTGCACTCTATAGTACTTGCAACACTGTCTAGAGAATTCAAACCGGTTTATTATTGGCCGTTCAGCTCATCTGTTGTTCGGACAGTTTTTTTAATTTATCTTTGCAAATATCATAGGGGTAGGTGGATTGTTTGAGGGTTACTTACACAAGCACTGGGTGACATGGATTGATAATCATATAAAGTCTGAACATGCGATATAATGCCTTTTATTCGTAAGTAATTAAGGTGTTGGCCGCTAGATTATATAAGTATCATGTCAAAAAGCAAAGATTGTTAGTTCAGTATTTTACCCCCTTTTTTTTTTCTTCGTATTTGCGCCACTTTTATGCTGCAATAGTTAACGATTTGAGTCGTCTACTAAATTCGGTATTGGTATTGTTAGTTGAAGTTTAGAACTCTTCAAGTTTGTTATAGAAACTTTTTCCAATTCTGTATGGGGGGGATATGCTACGTACTCAAACTGTGAAATGTATGTTTTTTAATTCTGTATATATGTGGGATTGTGGGGGATATGCTACTCAAACTTTTTTCCAATTCTGAAAACGTTTGACTGTCTCACCCCAAATGCTTTGATGTAACTAATGAAAGCAAAATAAATAAACCTGTTGAACTTTGACATATTTTTCAGTGTAGATCTACCACTTGATCATTTTTCTGTACATGGTGAACTTGGGCAACAAGATCTCTCAACATAGTCGGTTTGAAATACGCTTCATGCGTGAATGGTGCTCGAAATATAGTTGTGAGTTGAGTGGCTCCTAAATTATCACAAAGTGGATTGGGCCGAGGTCAAGGAAGATGTATTCGTAGCTCCTATAGTAAGGAATCTTTAGCCTCGAGGAACTGTTTCGTTTTAATGAGGTCTTCTGAATGACCATGTTGTTACGAATTTAACCTTTTTTTCCTGAGGGGTAGAGTAGGTGACTAACTAATCAAGACTGGAAAAACTTAGTGTCTGATTATTCTTCTTTTTTGTCTTAATTAAGTGAGAGTAGTGATTTACGGAGATGGTGTTCACACTATTGGAAAATTTAGAGTTCATGTAATTGATGTATGTTGTTCATATAGTTGGATTGCAAGAAATAAAAGAGATCTTTGAAAGGCTCATCCCTAACCCTAACAAAGCTAATCAATCAAGCCTCACCGCCACTTTTCGCATACATACTCAACCTTAATGCAAGACTCTGATCCGCGAACTCCAATTCCTTTTTCCAACTAGTTGGACCAAACCACTTGAAGGAAGAATCTAGATCAATGTTGATGCCGGATTCTGTGATGGAATTGGATCTGTTGGTGTTGTCATTCTCGTTGATTTGAGATCTCTCATTTTGGCTTTCTCCTTCTCACTTGGCTTCTTGAGTTTTGTTGAACAGGCCGAGCTCATGGCAATCCATCTGGGATTATCTGAAGTGGCTCGTCTATGGAATGGAAAGATTTGCTTAGATTCGGATAATTTGTACTGTATTGAAAGGATCAAAAAATGCAAGTTGAGGATGACCTAACTCCCTTTGGATCGCTCCTGACTCGCATTTGGAATGACAGAAATGTTTGAATCTTTCATCTTTTCCAATGTTAATCGAAGTTGTAATAAACCCACGGATATTCTAGCATCACTAGGGTTTAATTTGACAGATCTAGAATCTAATCGTTGTAATTGGGGTAAATCCCCCCTGCCTGTATTCTCTCTCTGCACTTTTAGCAGATTTACAATGAAAAGTCTCTTTTACTCATAAAAAAAATCGATAGATGAATCTTCTCACACATATATGTGTATGTTGAAACTATTAAAACAAGTTTTTACAAGTATTATATTCGAAATTTAAGCTTAAAGCAAGAAATGGTCCAAAAAAGGTTTTGATCGAGAAGACAACTTATCACCATCTATCTTCCTGCAAACATTTGCACAAATTCAGCCCGCCAATACAACGTTTACTCTAAATTATTGCAGTTCGTCTATTGTTCGTTTTTGTAGTCCAGGATATGCATAAACACTAGTTCCATCCACATTGTGTTCAAAAAATGTAAACAAAACGCGATGTTACATAAATTTAGGCTGTTAGAGCATGATTAAAAACTTTGATGTTAATATTTCCTTACTTGCATTTTCAAATGGGTTTGCTATGGTTTTTTCTTTCCCCACCAACAAGTATTCTTCCCATACAAGTTTAATCATGATTTGATTGGATTTTACAAAAACTAAAACCTAGTATATTAAGAACAAGAACGTTTGACGAAGATGATGTTTGCACTTACAAGACTTGTTGATGAATGATAATAATGCCGACTTTCGGTATTTGAAGTACATGATTTACTACTGAATGAAAAGAGCATTGAGAGATAAGAATTTTGGGAGATGTTTGAATTGAGCACAAATGAAGAAGGAAATTGTTGATTCGTATTTTAAAGAGCACGGGTCGCAAAACAGGTATGAAAGACCACCGGTAGTTGTCATATCACAAAAGATTGCAACTGCAAAAGTTTTGGTTGGCGGTAATCAGTGCTGGATTTGTGGGAATTTTAGTCAACGAATCGAATTTTGATCCCGACACTAATTATTATGGTGTATTGTTTTTTTTTCTTTCTAAATGCAAATAAGAATGATTTATGGCATTGTCGTTGAAATAGCTGACGAAAGGTATAAAATTAAACTTGAAGCATTAAATGTGTAAGCATTCATCAGCTATTTGACAATGTGTAATAGTAAAAACATATTTGACATCCCTTAAACATTTACCGGTCAAGTTTCACATTATTATTTTGGAAAATAACGTAATTTTTTTTTAATATTATCATTTTTTTATTATAATAAGTGGCAAATTTAAAGGTGGTCCGGCCATATGCTGATGCAAGGATGTTAATCTGCGAGATGCAACGTCAAGGAGTGAGTCCAGACAGCTTCACTCATTGCATTTGGGTTGATGGTTTGTGTCAAAATGGCCTTGTCTCTGAAGCACACACTTTGCTATGTGATCTGGAGAACAATAGCGTTTCTGTAAACATAGCAGCATATAATGCTCTTATGAAAGGATTGTTTGAAAAAGGGAACTTTGTTCTGCTAAAAATCTGTTTGATAAACTTCCCTCTTTAGGATTGGAGCCTGATGTTTATACATTTAATGCCATGTTGAAAGGATTCCGTCAAGAAGGGTTGTTGGAGGATACCAAACCGTTGCTAGCTAAAATGAGAGAATGTGGTTGTTTGCCTGACAGTTGTACCCATGCAATTGTTCAGGGTCTCCATCAAAAGAGTCAAGAGTTTGGAGCAATGCTGCCGGTGGATGGATGGATATTGCTACGTACTCAAAAGAGTCAAGAGTTTGGGAATATGCTCGTTACTCAAACCGTGAAATGTATGTTTTTAAAAAAGGGTAAACCCTACTGCCCGAGGTCCCCATACTCCCGATCCCACCGGTGTATGGAGATGTATATCTGGGTACCTAGTAGCTTAGGACCGACCGCCCCCCATTGACAGAGAGACAAAGAGCGATTACGCCCCTTGTGGGGTTCGAACCTTAGACCTCCCGCTCTGTTCAGCTGTTTTTAAACACCCATTCCTTCACCACTAGGCCATATCCAGTGGATTTGTGAAATGTATTTTTAATTACAGTATGTGGGGATATGCTACTCAAACTTTTTCCAATTAAAACGCTTTGATTGTCTCACCCCAAATGCTTTGATGTAACTAATGAAAGCAAAATAAATAAACCATTGAACTTTGACATGTTTTTCAGTGTAGATCTAC
The DNA here is from genome assembly GCA_026214975.1 of Gentiana macrophylla. NCBI lineage: Eukaryota > Viridiplantae > Streptophyta > Magnoliopsida > Gentianales > Gentianaceae > Gentiana > Gentiana macrophylla. Next base: position 71,115 of record JAOBSW010001073.1, on the reverse strand, counting down.
CACTTGATCATTTTTCAGACATGGTGAACTTGGGCAACAAGATCTCTCGACAAAAATGCAAGTCGGTTTGAAATACGCTTCATGCATGAATGGTGCTCGAATATAGTTGTGAGTTGAGTGGCTCTAAATTATCACAAAGTGGAGTGGGCCGAGGTCAAGGAAGATGTATTCGCAAATCTATAGTAAGGAATCTTTAGCCTCGAGAATCTGCTTTAGTTTTAATGAGGTCTTACAATGTGACCATGTTGTTACGAATTTAACCTTTTTTCTCGAGGGGTAGAGTAGGTGACTAACTAATCAAGACTGGAAAAAACTTAGTGTCCGATTATTCTTCTTTTTGTCTTAATTAGGTGAGAGTAGTGATTTACGGAGATGGTGTTCACACTATTGGAAAATTTAGTGTTCATATACTGATGTATGTTGTTCATATAGTTGGATTGCAAGAAATAAACAGATCTTTGAAGGGCTCATCCCTAACCCTAACCGACTAATCAATCAAGCCTCAGCTGCCCTTTCTGCTTACAGCTCAACCTTAATGGAAGACTCTGATCCGTGAACTCCAATTCCATTTTTTCCAACTAGCTGGACCAAACCACTTGGCTTCTTGGGTTTTGTTGAACAGGCCGAGCTCATGGCAATCCATCTGGGATTATCTGAAGTGGCTCGTCTATGGAATGGAAAGATTTGCTTAGATTCGGATAATTTGTACTGTATTGAAAGGATCAAAAAATGCAAGTTGAGGATGACCTAACTCCCTTTGGATCGCTCCTGACTCGCATTTGCAATGACAGAAATGTTTGAATCTTGCATCTTTTCCAATGTTAATCGAAGTTGTAATAAACCCATGGATATTCTAGCATCACTAGGGTTTAATTTGTGATCTAGAATCTAATCGTTGTAATTGGGGTAAATCCCCCCACTGTATTCTCTCTCTCTTGCACTTTTAGCGATTTACAATGAAATGTCTCTTTTACTCATAAAAAAATCGATAGATGAATCTTCTCACACATATGTGTATGTTGAAACTCTTACAACAAGTTTTTACAAGTATTATATTCTCGAAATTTAAGCTTAAAGCAAGAAATGGTCCAAAAAAAAGGTTTTTGAGAAGACAATGTATCACCATCTATCTTTACGCAAACATTTGCACAAATTCAGCCCGCCAATGCAATGTTTACTCTAAATTATTGCAGTTCGTCTATTGTTCGTTTTTGTAGTCCAGGATATGCATAAACACTAGTTCCATCCACATTGTGTTCAAAAAATGTAAACAAAACGCGATGTTACATAAATTTAGGCTGTTAGAGCATGATTAAAAACTTTGATGTTAATATTTCCTTACTTGCATTTTCAAAAGGGTTTGCTATGGTTTTTTCTTTCCTTACCAACAAGGATTCTTCCCATACAAGTTTAATCATGATTTGATTGGATTTTACAAGAACTAAAACCTAGTATATTAAGAACAAGAACGTTTACACCTAAGACGAAGATGATGTTTGCACTTACAAGACTTGATGAATGATAATAATGCCGACTTTCGGTATTTGAAGTACATGATTTACTACTGAATGAAAAGAGCATTGAGAGATAAGAATTTTGGGAGATGTTTGAATTGAGCACAAATGAAGAAGGAAATTGTTGATTCGTATTTTAAAGAGCACGGGTCGCAAAACAGGTATGAAAGACCACCGGTAGTTGTCATAGCACAAAAGATTGCAACTGTAAAAGTTTTGGTTGGCGGTAATCAGTGATGGATTTGTGGGAATTTTAGTCACGAATCGAATTTTGATCCCGACACTAATTATTATGGTGTATTGTTTTTTTTTCTTTCTAAATGCAAATAAGAATGATTTATGGCATTGTCGTTGAAATAGCTGACGAAAGGTATAAAATTAAACTTGAAACATTAAATGTGTAAGCATTCATCAGCTATTTGACAATGTGTAATAGTAAAAACATATTTGACATCCCTTAAACATTTACCGGTCAAGTTTCACATTATTATTTTGGAAAATAACGTAATTTTTTTTAATATTATCATTTTTTTATTATAATAAGTGGCAAATTTAAAGGTTGTCCGGCCATATGATGATGCAAGGATGTTAATCTGCGAGATGCAACGTCAAGGAGTGAGTCCAGACAGCTTCACTCATTGCATTTGGGTTGATGGTTTGTGTCAAAATGGCCTTGTCTCTCGAAGCACACACTTTGCTATGTGATCCGGAGAACAATAGCGTTTACAGTAAACATAGCAAAGATATAATGCTCTTATGAAAGGATTGTTTGAAAAAAGGAACTTTGTTCTCGCTAAAAATCTGTTTGATAAACTTCCTTTTAGGATTGGAGCCTGATGTTTATACATTTAATGCCATGTTGAAAGGATTACATCAAGAAGGGTTGTTGGAGGATACCGCACCGTTGCTAGCTAAAATGAGAGAATGTGGTTGTTTGCACGACAGCTTGTACCCATGCAATTGTTCGGGGTCTCCATCAAAAGAGTCAAGAGTTTGGAGCAATCTTTGCCGATGGATGGATGGATATTGCTACGTACTCAAAAGAGTCAAGAGTTTGGGAATATGCTACGTACTCAAACTGTGAAATGTATGTTTTTAAAAAAAGGGTAAACCCTACCCCCGAGGGTCCCCATACTCCCGATCCCACCGGTGTATGGAGATGTAAATCTGGGTACCTAGTAGCTTAGAACAAAGGCGCCCGTTGACAGGAGACAAAGAGCGATTCTCCTCAGGGGTTCAAACCTTAGACCTCCCGCTCCTGCTCGTGCTATTTTTAAACACCCATGCCTTCACCACTAGGCCATATCCAGGGGATCTGTGAAATGTATGTCTTTAATTCTGTATGTGGGGGATATGCTACTCAAACTTTTTTCCACCTAAAACGTTTGATTGTCTCACCCCAAATGCTTTGATGTAACTAATGAAAGCAAAATAATTAAACTGTTGAAAAAGTGGGGAATAAAAGGACTTTATAAAGAAGAAAAAGTAAACTGTGGAAATGTTTTTCAGTGTAGATCTACCACTTGATCATTTTTCTCGAACATGGTGAACTTGGGAATTGATAAGTTCCTAAAAAGTCGAATAATTCTAGATGTTTTGGACTCAATTTGGTGTCATGTGTTGTTATTTTGTGATGTTTTATCCTTTTGGGCTAGATTATGCGGATGATTGAATTATTGCGGGATGATTCGAGATTAGAAGAAAAATGCCCAAAAACAGAGCTAAAATGGAAGAACTCAAAAACCAGTCTCTGTCACACCCAGGGTGTGACAGTTTCCAGAAATCTGATCCTGGCCAACAAAATGTTCTGTTTGGTGGAAACTTTCACCAACGTGTTTTCTTTGATAATGGTGTGTTTTTCAATGCAAAAAGAGGAGTCCACATACTACAAGAGTCCAAGATTGATAGATATTTGATTTTTAAAGATTTTCTTAATTAAATTAATTATGGAAACTTATTATATGATGTAATTATCCCTTTTTTATTCTTTTAAGTCGTACAATTGATCATTCACGCCTCCAACATCAGATTTTTTAGTCGACTTTTTCCTCTCTTCATCATCATCATCTCCCATCCCCAAGAACAAGGATTTTTAGGGTTCAAGAAATTCAAGAACAAAGCTTTTTCGAGGTTTGATTATTTATGCAATACTTTAATGGTTTCTTTCTCTCCCTTTTCTCTTTTTCTTCATTTATTTATTTTTCTTGTCAAAGTATGTATTCTATGATTGAATCTTGGAACCTTGATATGGAATGTGAGTAGATATCAGTTTCTAGGATTAGGAGAAACCCGGACATGAATATATGATGTAAACACTCAATATTTCCCTTGTTTTATGAAATTGATGCTTATAAATTGGTTCTTGTATGCTATTCTTGTATGATTGTCGAAATTAATAGCTCGAGAGGGTGAATAATTGCGATTCTACGTAGAGAAATTATTCGATTAATTAGTGACCGAAAAAGTACCAATTAATTGATACTCTAGGAAACAAGAATTGAATCTAGGGTTTAATTGGAATGAAAATTTGGTAAAAACCTAGATGGCATGAAATTATGGTTCTTTAAGGGATCTAAATTCATTCTTCATCGTGGGAAACCGGGTGTAGTTTGAGTCTAGGTACAATCATGAAAATAATTCGAAAGAATATTTTTGTGATAAAATTTGATAATTGCCTTTATAAGTGTAAAATTCGTATCTTGGGGGAAATATTGATGGTAAGTCATATAGTAATTCCGTGGTGACTCCGAAATCCTAGAAATGCTTTTAAATTGGATCTTTACCTAAATCTTGAAGTTCTTGGTTCATAGTTGTACTTTCTTTATTTTCTTAAATTTTAGGATTTTTAGATAAAAACTTCCAAGATTTTGATTTGTCTAGCTAATATAAATCGGAAATTGTTTGGTGATTGACTACAAGTCCTGTGGGATCGACATCCTAAGTACTACTCGTAAGCCGTGCGCTATGTAGGATTTAGTGATTATTTATTGAAAATCACACAACAAGTTTTAGGCGCCGTTCTTTGAGGACTTCGGTGTCAACATCGAACGTGTTTTTGATTTTGTTAGACTAGACTTTCTTTTTCTCACCATAGCAAGCTGCACCTTGCTACGGTGAGACCTTTTTGCTTTTAATTTTTTTCTTTTCTTGTGCAGAAATTTGAAGTGTCAAGCTTTCATGGATTCATCTTTCTCTAGATTCAATGCTCAAGTAACACCAACTAATGAGAGGTTGTATGGAAATGGGCTTAACCAATTTAAAGTGAGATGTCCATATTGTGGTGGAAACCACTGTGAGGCTCAATGCAATGGAAGATTTCTATCCCACCAATGCAATACTTATGACAACTGTGGTGCGAGTTATGAGAATCAATTCCAATATAGTCACAACTTCAATGCACCAACATACAATGGCGGGAGTAGTAACTATCCTTATTCTCCGTGGGGTCAAGATCAAAGAAATTGGCAACAAGAACCGTTCCCTCAATTAGAACGTGAGTCTAGACTTGAGGTTAGAATGGAGAGTTCCATACAAGAATGGGATCGGTTCAAAGAAAGATCGATTGATTCACACCCCATTTCTTCTACTAATAAGAGAGAGCTAACAATTGGAGAATTGATTGCATGGAATCTCCATGTTACTGAAGAGATTGAAAAAGAAAAGCATATGATGGAGATTCAAGATCAGAACGCCGTGCTTGAAAGTTGTGGGGATGAAATAGACTATGATCCTTATGAAATCCCACAATGTCTTGATATGAATGTTTTCGGTGACTCTTTCTCAAAGATTGCGGAGTGTTTGGGCCTTTGTATTAACAAGAGTGGGACGATTTTTCGGTCTTTGGTCAGTCCTTTGATGATTGTCTTGACAACCTTGACCAAGTGCTATCCAGATGCGTGGAAAAAAACTTAGTACTCAATTGGGAAAAATGCCATTTCATGGTTGACGAGGGAATAGTTCTTGGCCACAAAATCTCAGCCAAAGGTATAGAAGTTGACAGGGCAAAAGTAGAAGCTATCAAGAAGATGAGCTATCCCAAGAATGTGCGTGAAGTGAGAGGTTTTCTTGGACATGTCGGTTTCTACAGAAGATTCATTCAAGATTTCTCCAAGATTGCCAAGCCCCTGTCTACTTTACTTAAGGAGGACGTTGAGTTCAATTTCAATGAAAACGCAAGCAAGCGTTTGAGGAGCTCAAAAATCGCTTAATATCTCGCTCCAATTCTTATATCGCTTTGATCGGAACTTACATTTTGAGCTTATGTGCGACGCATCAAACTATCTTTGTTGAGTGCGGTCTTAGGACAAAGGCTTAACGGGAAATTCCAAATTTATCTATTACGTTAGTCACACATTGAACCTACTCAAGTTAACTACACGACCACCGAAAAGGAATTATTGGCCGTAGTGCGTGCTATGGACAAGTTTCAGAGTTACTTGTTAGGAGCTCAAGTGATTGTGTGGACTGATCACGCTGCTTTGCGTTATCTGATGACTAAGAAAGAGGCTAAACCGTGCCTACTGCGTTGGATACTGACCCTACAAGAGTTTGACGTCCAAATTAAAGACAAAAAGGGCAGTGAAAACGTAGTGGCTGATCACGTTTCAAGAATGTTAAGTGAGGAAAAGGATGACCCAGATGATATAGATCTTTACTTTCCTCTAGAGAACATTATGCTTATTGACGGTTGTCCTCCCGATGTTCCATGGTATTCTTCCATTGTAAATTACCTTCATGCCCGATATCTCGATCCGAAAATGTCTCCTATCGTGAGAAGAAAAAGTTCTTCTCTCGATTTGAAATCTTTCGTTTGGGATGAACCTTGTCTTTTTAAGATCTGTAAGGATGGTCTGCTTAGGAGATGTGTTCCAGAATCTGAGCAGCGCGATGTTATTGAGCAGTGCCACAATGGACCCACTGGAGGTCACTTTGGTCCTTGGAAAACCGTTGCTAAGATTTTCCAATCCGGTTTCTATTGGCCCACGATCTTCAAAGATACAGAAGCTTTCTGTAAAGCGTGTGATAGATGCCAAAGAACCGGTACTCTTACAAGGCGTTTTGACATGCCTTTGAAACCCATCCTGGAATGCGAAGTCTTTGATGTGTGGGGTATCGATTTTATGGGACCATTCCCATCCTCTTGCGGTAACAAATACATCTTAGTCTGCGTAGACTACGTGTCAAAGTGGGTAGAGGCTCAAGCCACTCCTCACAATGATCAAAAGACGGTAATGAAATTCTTGAAGAAGAATATCTTTGTGAGATTTGGATGTCCACGTGCCTTGATCAGTGATGAAGGGACGCATTTCTGCAACCGACCCCTAGAGAAAGTCCTTGAAAAGTATGGTGTTCGTCACAAGACTGGCACACCATATCATCCGATGACTAGTGGTCAGGTTGAAAGAAGCAACCAAAGCATTAAGAAAATCCTGGAAAAAACGGTCAACAGTCATAGAAAAGACTGGAGTTTGAAGTTGGATGATGTACTATGGGCTTATAGAACCGCCTATAAGACCCCTATGGGTACATCTCCATATCAAATGGTTTATGGTAAGCCATGTCATCTGCCAGTCGAGTTAGAGCATAGAGCTTATTGGGCTACAAAGTTTCTGAACTTTGATTCCCAATCTGTAGTAAGCACCGATCGCAACAATGCTTGCATGAATTAGGCGATTGAGTCCAGGCTTACGAAAGTGCCAGGATTAGTAAAGATAAGATGAAACTCCTCCATGACGCCAAAATTAAGAAAAGAGAATTCCAAGTCGGAGAACAAGTTCTTCTTTACAATTCCTGGTTACATCTGTTTCCTGGAAAGTTGAGGACACGATGGTCCGGTCCCTTTGAGATTCTCCAAATCATTCCTGGAGGCGTTCTAGAACATCGTGGTTATAGCGGTAAACCGTTTCGAGTGAATGGCCAAAGGTGCAAGCACTATATTGGTGAACCTAAAGAGAAACCTTTGATTGTCCGTTTCCTCGATATCCTCGGGTGTGGTGCTACAAAAGTCGATGAATTTGACGAGTTTTCACCCGACCTATTTTCAGAGGATGGCGGTAGTGGTCAATCTGAAGAAGTTCTAGCAGGTAGTTGGGATATGGAAGAGTTTGAGAGGGAGCGCCACCAAACGTCATCGAAAGGCTCGAGAGAATGAAGAAGTCAACCATGGGGAAGTTTAAGCGTGTGTGGAAAGCTATTAAAGATTTTACCCCATGTGTTAAGTGCTGTTTCTGCAGCCGAACTACTGATCAAAGTCTGGACGGGGTAGTGGCTGGCAGAAAAGTCAAATGGCCTGATCCAGGCTGAGCTCAAACGGTGTCGAGCTAACGACATTAACCAAAAGCGCTACTAGGAGGCATCCTAGATATCGTTAGTTTTAGTCGTTTTTGTTTTGTGCTTTTGTAGTTTAGTATTTAAGTTTTAGTATTTAAGTTTTAGTATTTAAGTTTAGCTTACTAAGTTTTGTTTTTGTTTATATCTGTCAGTTAGTTGTGCTTTCTAGATATGGATTTCGGAGTTCTACCAGAGGAGTTACCTTTCCTTAGGAGGATCCCACTTATCACTATAGATGACGGACCGGGTGGGACTATAGTGTTGCACGTAGACTTTGATATTAGTACCCGCGTCTGATGGGAGTCAACTTTACATGATTCCGGTGCATCTTTTACCCCCGTTTATCCCACTTTTAGCACGTTTCTTGGTGATTTAGACCGTTTTAGGGGCAATATCGTGAATTATTAGCACGGGGAGTAAATCCGTCACTTTGATAGTTTACTACCTCTTTTTAGTGATATTGACCATATTCCCGAGCACTTTTACCCTCTGGAATGTTTTGGATGTTTTTGGTTGTTGTGATGATGTAGGGAAATGGTGTCTCGAGAACCCGGAAGGCAAAGAATTATGATGAGAAGCATGGTCAAGGTGCAACAATGAGCCAAAGAAGAAGAAAGATGAAGAAAAGGGGTGAGAAGTTTTAGTATCTCAACCCCTATGCTCTGGTTCAGCGGCATTTTGACCCATGATGGAGGCATTTTCTGGTCATGACTTCTTCATGAAAGTTGTAGATAATTGAAAGATCTTTCCAACGCATCTTGAATCACCCAAATCGGAGCTCGGATGAAGAAGTTATGAAGGTTTTACTACAACAGAAAACAGCAGCATTTCAAACGCACGTTTGGACCTTTCAAACGTGCGTTTGGGACTGTTTTTTCGAATACTGAGAGCAAGGGAGCTGAAACGCACGTTTAGGAACCTTCCAAACGTGCGTTTGGCTCATTTCCTGCTATAAAAAGCTGCAAATTTCACACGAAAGAGGGAGACGAATGGAGTTGTTTTAGGGTAATTTTGGGCGATTTTCTTCGTTTTTAGGAGTTAGAATTAGTGTAATATACCGTTAGAATCGTCTTTCAATCCTCTCTTTGATTCTCTAACTCTTAGCTTCGGTCTATAACATTTCATTGGGCAAAATTCGATCTATTGTATTCAACTTTTGTGCTCTTCTTCTCCAAACTCGAATTTCTGCACTTTAATGGTAAATTTCTTCTCTCTTTTACTTGTTATGTCTCTTATTTACTACTTTCATTGCATTTCAACTAGTATAATGTGTAGCTAATTCCTCCCCATAGTCGAATCATGTGATATGTGGTGAAATCACCCCTTGGGTGATGAAATTGGGAGTGGGTAGTGCTTTTTATTGTTGTATCTTGCTCGTTTCACGTCTTAGAACTTGTTATAACGGATTTGGGCTAGATTGATCACCTAGGTCAAACATCACACACACCACTCTTGAGAGTTGTTCAGAGATAGGGGTGTGGGAAAAGGGTTCTAGGATCGTGGTGTAGTCTCGGTTTAGTTGTTAAACCGAGCACATCGTGAGGTTACTCGTTTATACGTTTAAGCGGCTCGAGTGCAAAACATGACTTGTTAGGAGAGAGTTGTTCAGACCTTAACATGGCATAAGGTGTTAGAAGAGAGTTGTTCGACGCTTAGCACCGGGTTTAGGAATTCGCACCGTGAAATTGAATGCAAGAGCTCGTTTGTTATATTGCACACTCCCGGTTTTGTCTATCCTCGGGGTTGAAATTAGTCATTTTGATCATGGTTCGGCTATGTCCCTTTCTCCCTTTAGACTTGTTAGTTTAATTTACTTTAGTTTAATTGAAGTGTACAAACATTCCAACAACTTGTTTGCCTAGACTAAGCAATAAGTTCACTTTGGTACTTACAAGCACATCTTCTCTGGGATCGACCTCGACTCCTGTAGCTTTACTCGCATCGAATCGACCGGTACTTTTGCCGGTTAGAGAGCTTGTTTAGTCACCGTTGTCTTGAGTATTATAAATCTGTTTGGTGAAAAACAACGCTCATCAGCGTCAAGATCATCACCTATGTTCTTATTGTTCCCATTGTTCGGGAGGTGGAGACTTCACTCACCGGGGAGTTACAGAGAGGCTCTAGGGCGTCCGTACACAATCCTCAATGATCCGATGCTGACAGATTTAGCGCTAGTGCTGCAAGCTGAACATTTTCGAGGTGTTGATGTAGCTGGTGAGTGTTAGGTGTGATGCCCGAAAGACAATTTTTGTAATTGTTTTATTTAATAAATGAAATGATATTATTATTCATATTTATTATTCTCATAATCACCGATGTGACGATAGTATTTACACTACAGAAAACCCTGAGTATATCGTTTATGTAATCACTTAACTCAGTGTATGAGATATACACGGGAGGATTGAGTTAGTGAAGATGTACTTAAAATACAATTAGTCCGTAGTAAAGTTAATCGAGAGTATCGGGTCTCCCTTTAACGCATTATTAATGCGCCCATAACACGATAGGTGTGATCGTCTTATCCGGACTTTCGGTTAAGGGAACCTAATGGGGCATTTATATATGATAGATATATCATATAGAATTTGGACCGATTTGATCTGAGTTCTCAATATAATTCCGTAATTGAGAAGTCTTATCGAATCATTAGATGATCATATTATGGATATATCTTAATCCTGAGGTGATCACGATCAACCGCTTGAATCGAGATGAGGTTTGACTTGACGGTTAAGGATTACACTCGAGTCTGTGATCCGAATTACCCCATCTTGGCATTGTACTCGGATTGAGTGAGTAGTACGTGTTATCACAGATACGAATCCATTCCTTCCATTTATGGAAGTAGATGAAACGATTCCTTATGAGTTAATCCTAGACATTGATCGATCCATGGGATTCATATTACACCGATTAGCTACCAAAGAGTTATTTGAATTATTGATCACTGTGGGTTAACGGTAAGTAAGGACAAGATGTTACGAAAAGGTCAACGGTAACTTCCCGATTTAGAACGAATAATGATCTGGGAGGATTAATCCATATGAAATGATTATATCAAGGGGCGCTTATTACTTTCTCGTGAGGAGATAAATATAATCTTATAATCGGAGGAGTTCGATCACGGGATTATGGTGGCATATTCTGTGATTGATTTATCGAATATAATTATTCATTCATCGATAATTATTTATTTGATTTATCGGAGCCACGATTATTAGTCCATGGTCCCGAGCGTGCCTCCTAATATAGCATGTATATTCTCGGACGTCGAATCCTAATAATATTGATTTAGTTCATGTTGGACTTTATTAAAACGATATGTGAATTAATTGTTTAGTGGACTATTGAATTAGTTGGGCTAAATAATTAAATATGTGGAAAATACATTTTCCATAATCTTGGCCCAAATTGTTGTGTAATGGCAAAATTAATATTGACTAGGTCAATAAAATGTGGCGCCTCATATGTTTTATTTTGACAAGGAATTAGTTTTCTTGTGTGTTAAAAAGACATGTGCATAAAATATTTATTGGATAAATATTTATGGTAAATAATAAAGATATGAATATTCTTGATTTGTTCTAGAATATTTTGGGATTATCTTTATTTACTAGGATTATTATAATTGATTTTGTATTAATTATAAAATCCTTGGAGGCTAAGTCTACTCTCCTATATAAAGAGAGTTCTCCCAAGCCTCAAAAACAACACATAATTCGACTTCTTCACTTGAAAAGCAAGAGGAGAATTCGGCCATAAGCAAGAGAAAAATCTTAGTGATTTTTCCGGGTAGCATATCGGAGGGGTTCGAGTCGAGGATTCCTTCCACCGGGAATTGCTTGGATCACACGTCTGGGAAGGTCGTGGTGCTCATCACATCTACTCCCAACAAATCATCCTTTGCGGTTCTTCAACTTGAATTTAGAGATTCAAGAGGTATGATCTACGAACTCACTTGTAGATGTAGATTTGATGTTTTATTACGTATACACATAGATCTAGATCCATAAATCGCTTCCGTTGCGATGATATTTTCCTAACAGTGAGGACTGGGGTTTACAAGATGAGTATGACTTCCCTCCGGCGATTGACATGCTCCGCCGTCTTATTCGAGTGATGTTAAGGGTATTTTTATACGGTTTTTAACGTTATATTTGATAATGATTTCCTCCGTATTTGTATAATTTGCATAGAAAACGAGTGTTTAAATGATTTATTAAGCAAGTAAGATTTTGATTAGTTTATTCGCAAAATGAGGTTGTGTACGTGTTTTGATTATGGTTTTATGAGTATTTGGATTGTGTTACGTTTTGCGATGTCTTAATGTGATGTAGATACATGTTGGAGGCTAAATTGATGATCAAATGATGATATAATTCGAGCTAAATCGAGATAGAGATGAGAAAAGAAGGATAAAGATGGAAGAAGGAAGAGATAATGATCAAGAGATCGAGTTCCAAAGATCGATGGACGAAGTCCCACGGTCCGTCCATGGAGGGCGGGCGTTTGCTCAACCGAACGAGCGCTCGAGGTGCGATTTACATTGAGAGAGTTCGAGACGCGTTACGACGAGCGTTCAACCTCCGTCCAAGGCACCTCAAACGAAGTCCCAAAGAAACGGACGGGCGTCCTTAAACCGACCTAGCGGCGAAGAAATTACTTATTTCTCTATAAATAGTCGCGTTTTTCTCACACAAAAGGATACAATTTCGAACCCTAAACCCTAGGGAGCAGCTTGGCTGCGTTTTTATTCTATTTTCTTCCAGTTTATGCAATTAGATTCATAGATTAGATTAGCTACTTTTCATGTCTTTTTATTCATCAATTTCAAGTCTCACGAAGATGATAAGAGGCTAGACCTCTTTTGAACGAGCGGTGTGAAGCCTATCCGTCAACTATTCAGATTCGAATCGTGATTGTTTTGTGAGTTCTTTAATACAAGTTGTTTCTTTTATCATGTTTACATTGTTTATTGCGAATTATATCGAAAGATGTTTGCTTTTGTGTTTGTTTTATGTGATGAAAATCATGTTAACTTTAGAACACCACGATAAAAGAGTAGATCTTTAATCTATAAAACGAAAGTTAATAGGTTAGATTTCTAGGTTAGAAACGTTAGAGTTTCCACCTTTGTTTTGAAAAGCGTTAATCTTTAAATCGAAAGATAAAGATTGATAGGAGAACCATCTAAGAAATTAGAGGTCGTTACTTAGATAAGGCAAATCACAACTTGATTAGAATCACGAAATAATCTGAATAGGATCTCGAATGTTGATAGGATAGGTGGATCAACTGCTTCGTTCGTTTGTTATAACTTGATTCAAATCTCTTGAAACTTGAATTGTTTAGCTTTAGTTTACTTTTTCTGCACTTTACTTTAGTTTATTTATCGCTTTCAATCTTTCCTAGCATTGGATTAATCTCCTCTGTCTAGTTACTTTTTCTGGCATATTTGTTTAGGTTAGATCCGTGACATAGTTAGTTAAAACCAAAGCTTAGATTCACAATCGTCTAAGTTCCCGTAAGATCGACCCGGCATAGCCTCTACACTACGATCCTTATACTTGAGGTTAACCGGTTTATAAATATTATTACTTGTTTATTCGCATTAGATAAATCCGGGACAAGTTTTTGGCGCCGTTGCCGGGGAACCGGACGGTTGCCTAGTTTTTGTTTTTGTTTTTTTTAGTTTGTTTTAAATTCTTGTTTTTAGGTTAGATCTTTTCAGTCTCTGTTTGTTGTTAGTAGTTTAGTTGTTTTTGTTCGTTTATCTGTCGTTTTATTTGTATTTCTGTGAGTAGTTAATATAAAATTTTTTGCTTCTAGTCTAGACTCTGTTTTTCTGTGTTTGTACTCTGTTTTCTAATCGTTTCTGCCCAGTTGGACGAGCGTCCGTTGTACTAGACGCCCGTCCAGTTCTTGCTCTAGTCGGACGAGCGTTCATACCTCTGGACGCCCGTCCAAAGGAGTTCTGAAAAAAAAGCGGACGGCGTTCATATTTTGAACGCCCGTCCATTCTTGAAAACTAGTCAGACGAACGTCCAGTTAATTGGACGCCCGTCTGTCCTGTCTGCCATCAGCTTTTATCTTTATTTCAATTAGGTTTTCTGTTTTTCGTAGGTAAGTGTCGTAGGTAGGTTTCTTAGGTTGAATCATCTGACTCCACACCTTTCACGATCAAATTTTAGGATAAAAGGGTCCGTTTTAGCACTTGATAGTATTTTGGCCATAACTTTCGGCTCGAGTGTCGGATTAGCGCGCGAGACCCCATTTGGAAAGCTCGTTCCGACGCCGACGACGTGGCGGACGCCGAGGCCGTCCGACACCGTTTTCGAGTCAAAATCCACTGCTTTCCCTTCCATTTTGGGCTCGAAGATTTCAACACGCTTTTGGTGTTTCTGTTTTTCTGCTTTTAAATGTTTCGTAGTTAAGTTTCGTAGTTTTTGAGCTTTAGTTATCCTTTCCCTCTATCTGATCTGTCCTTTCGTCACTTTCTATCCTTTCTTGCTCATCACCTTGAGTTGGTGTTCGGTTTATGCAAACTCGTAGTCATAAGGGACCACTAATCTATTCCTCGACCCGAGCGGACCATAGTCCGACCCAATATGCGGAGACTTCGTTTCGACGAAGGAAACGCTCTAGATCAAAGATTTGAGCAATATCTTTCAGGAGAAGTCGAAAGAATAGTAATAATGGCAGCGGAAGATAGACGGACGTTGGCCGACTATGCCATGCCCGGTACAGTCACCATCAACCCGGCTATCGTCATGCCTACCATTACTGCTCCAAACTTCGAGCTTAAACCCGGACTTATACAGATGATGCAGCATGCATCAATTTTCCATGGTTTTCAATCTGAAAACCCCCACACTCACTTACACACATTCTTGCAAATATGCGGTACTACCCGTATCCAAGGTGTAAGTGATGATGCCATCAAGCTTAAACTATTTCCATTTTCCTTACGGGGGGAGGCACTCGAGTGGTATCACTCCCTCCCCTCTGAATCCATCACTACGTGGGCTGAGCTCGAGAAGGAATTTCTAAGTCAATACTTTCCTCCTTCAAAAACAGCCCATTGTCTGGAACAAATCCTCACATTCCGTCAGCTGGAAAATGAGTCATTCTTTGAGGCGTGGAAAAGGTTTAAGTCTCTCTGCAAGAAGTGTCCCCATCATGGCTTGCCAAAGCAAAGGCAAGTCCATACTTTCTTCATGGGATTGACCGAGCTCACCAAGGGCATGGTCAATAGTTCCTCCGGTGGGGCATTTCTCAAGAAAACACTGATGAGGGTGGCGCTGTTCGAGGACATTGCCAAGTATAATTATGCCCCTCTTATCAAGCCATTCAAGCACCTCCTCCCCTCCCAAGGTCGAAGAGGTGACTATGCAAAATCTCGTTGCCATGTTGCGAAGCAAATGGCAACCTCTCAAATGACAAATTGCTCAAAGCTTCTCAAATCCGAGTTCTCTGGCTCTTCACCTTCACGTAACTCTCAAGTTCATCTTGTGAAGCTTGTTTGTCGACCGCCATATATGATGGCCAATGTCAATTTTCTTCCCCTCGCTCGGCAAGTCAATGCCGTTTCATGATTATGGACGAGATAATCCAATCACATGCCAAGTATGTGATAGCATGGGCACACGGCTCGCTTCGTCCCATGATTGGGCGTAATCGCGAAGTCAATGCTTTCTCTGGCCGGACAAATCGAGAGATTCAATAACCAATTCTCCGGCGAGCAGTTTCCAAAACCAAGGGTTTAATCAATCTTCGGATTTAATCTAATTCGAACTTCAATAGAAACCCTGGTTATAATCGTAACCCAAGCTATAATTCTTCCAATCCACGGCAAAATTCAATCGAATTGGCCACCAATTCTAATTCTCGCATTCCAAAGTCGGCCAAGCCACCATTTCCCCAGAACTTTCAAAACTCTCAAGGCACCTCCCACCAGGATTTATATAAAAGCCGAATGGAGTTCATTTCGGGAGGAGCAAAGCGGGACGATGAAAAGCCTTGAGAGGCAAATCGGGCAATTGGTGGCGAGCAGCCTCTGACCGTCGAGCGGTTGCCCGACTTCACGGAAAAGAATCCAAGAGGCGGTCAAGTCGCTCAAGCCGATTTAAGCAACGACCAATGCAATCGACCTCGTGCCAATAATGCAATACGGTAAAGAGGAGGCCGGTCGATGAACTTAAGTGGTTCTCAAGTTGGTGGTCCCCACGGCTTCCAGGAAACCACTAGCCCCTCCTGCCCCGATAAGGCGGGAGGGGAAGTTGAGCACCCATCATCCCTTGGCCGCAAGCAAGTAATCAGTGGTGATCCTGATAGGTGAAAAGGTTGGAAATCCTCGGTGGCTGTTCCCACGAGAAGTGAAAAAGTTGGAAATCCTCAAGTGGTGATCCTCGAGGACCGAAAAAGGAAAGAAAGTCGTGGCTGATCCCCGACTACGAAAGCTTCAAAAGACGGTTCGGTGGAAAGATTTGGAAGACAAGGCCGTTAGTTCGTCCTCGAAGAAAGTATTTTCCGAGGATGATTTGAAAAAGCTTCCTTTCCACCTAGAAAGAGCAACATCCCGTTAAGCGAAGATAAGAAGTACGAAAGGTGCTTAAATTGTTGAAAATACTCGTAAATCTGCCATTATCCGAGGTCTTGGTTGAGATGCCTAAGTATACAAAGTTCATCAAGGATGTTGTATCTTCCAAGAAGAAGTTAGCGAGGAATGGATCAAGCGGTTGGTAAGGAGTGTTCTCCGGTTAATTATGAAAGCTTACCAATCAAGAGAAGCGACCAGAAAAATTGTGCTCACATTGCAGGATGGGGGATTAGTCTTCCCAAATTCCTTATGTGACTGGGTGCATCTATCGACTTGATGCCATTATCCGTGTGCAAGCAAATGGTTTACAAAGTCTTCTAGAACCCACTACCATGAGCTTACAGTTCGATAGATCTTCAAAGAAAGCCTCGAGGATCCTAAAGGACGTATTGGTTCAAGTTGGTAGGTTTACCTTTCCCGTTGACTGGTATGTCTTAGATATGGAGAAAAATGAAAATGTCCCTCTGATTCTTGGAAGACCTTTCCTATCTACAGCTAGAGCCCTCATCGATTGTGATGGTGGGAAAGTAACTATCCGAGTTGGTGACCAAGAGGTGAGCTATAGCGTTTCTAAATCTATTCAAGTACCCTCCGGTTCTCCAACCGGCTTTTCCATTGAGGAGACGCCTCGATGACTTCAATGACTTCATGGATAAGCAAGTCTTGGCCGTAGAAGCGAATAATATGAAGCGATTGATCGATAATCCCGAATAATCATGGTGTGGTCAATCTGCACCGGTTAGCGGTGATTTTGAGGATGGGCTACGAGAAGAAGCTTTGGCGGTGGGGCCACTAAGTAAACTCAACGATGTTGAGTTGAGGAGTGAGATCTTAAATCAAGTCTAGAGGAACCCCTCAGAGACTTGGTTCAAGCCGTTGCCTAAACATCTTAAGTATGTATTTCTAAGAGAAGGTGACAAGCTTCCTTGATCATCTCTACCAAGCTATCTCGTATAGAGGAGCTTAAATTGTTAAACGTCTTGCGCAAAAATGAAAAAGCCTTTGGATGGCGGTGGGAGATATCCGAGGATATCTCCCGACATCTCAGATGCACAAGATCAAGACTGAGGAGGGTGCGAAACGAGTTAGACAGCCTCAGAGAAGGCTCAACCCGCACATGCAAGAGGTAGTCAAGAAGGAAATCATTAAGCTTCTAGATATGGGTATCATATACGCCATTGCTGATAGTGAGTGGGTGTCCCCGACTCAAGTAGTTCCCAAGAAAGGTGGAATTACTATTGAGAAGAATGAGAAGGGAGAGGAGATAGCATTGAGGCTAGTTACAGGATATGAGTCCAGTATTGACTACGAAAAACTCAATGAGGTCACAATGAAAGATCATTTCCCTTCCATTCATTGATCAAATGCTTGAGCGTCTGGCGGGGCACGCATTCTACTGTTTCCTGGATGGTTATTCAGGATATTTTCAGATACCCATCGATCCTGTTGACCAAGAGAAGACCACTTTCACTTGCCCTTATGGTACATTCGCCTACAGGCGGATGCCGTTTGGTCTCAGTAATGCCCCACCACCTTTCAAAGGTGTATGATGGCAATCTTTGACGGGCTAGTTGAAAAGTGCATGGAGATTTTTATGGATGATTTCTCGGTCTTTGGTCAATCCTTCGATGATTGCCTCAATAATCTTGATCAGGTGTTATCTAGATGTGTGGAAAAGAACTTAGTGCTTAATTGGGAAAAATGCCATTTCATGGTAGATGAAGGAATAGTTCTTGGCCACAAGATCTCAGCCAAAGGTATAGAAGTAGATAGGGCCAAGGTTGAAGCTATTGAGAAGATGAGTTATCCTAAGAATGTTCGGGAAGTCCGAGGTTTTCTCGGACATGTCGGCTTTATAGGAGGTTCATCCAGGACTTTTCAAAGATTGCCAAGCCCCTGCCTACTTTACTCAAAGAAGACGTTACTTTTGATTTTGATGAGAATTGCAAGCGCGTTTGAAGAGCTTAAGAGTAGGTGATCTCTGCCCAATTCTTATATCGCCAGATGGAACCTACCTTTGAGCTTATGTGTGATGCATCCAACTATCTTTGTTGGTGCGATCTTAGAAAAAAGCTTAATGGAAAGTTCCGGCCTATCTATTATGCCAGTCACACACTGAGTCCTTCTCAAGTTAACTACACGACAACTGAAAAGGAACTATTAGCCGTAGTCTTTGCTATGGATAAGTTTCGTAGTTACTTGCTGGGTGCTCAAGTGATTGTGTGGACTGACCACGCTGCTTTGCGATATCTCATGACCAAAAAGGAAGCTAAACCGCGCTTACTGCGTTGGATACTGACCCTCCAAGAGTTTGACGTTCAAATCAAAGATAAGAAGGGCAGTGAGAACGTAGTGGCGGATCATGTTTCTAGGGTGTTAAGTGAGGAAAAGGATGAACCGGATGATATAGATCTTTACTTTCCTCTAGAAAACATTATGTTGATAGACGGTTGTCCTCCGATGTTCCATGGTATTCCTCCATTGTAAACTACCTTCATGCCCGTTATCTCGATCCTGAAATGTCTTATCAAGAGAAGAAGAAGTTCTTCTCGATATGAAATATTTCGTTTGGGATGAACCTTATCTTTTCAAGATCTCAGAAGATGGTTTGCTTAGGAGATGTGTTCCGAATCCGAGCAACGCGATATAATCGAGCAATGCCATAGTGGACCCACAGTGGTCACTTTGGTCCTTGGAAAACGGTTGCGAAGATCTTCCATCCGGTTTCTATTGGCCCACGATCTTTAAGGGCGCAGCTTTACGCAAAGCTTGTGATCGTTGCCAAAGAACCGGAGCTTTGACAAGGCGGTTTGACATGCCGTTGAAACCCATCCTTGAATGCGAAGTCTTTGATGTTTGGGGCATCGATTTTATGGGACCATTCCCGTCATCTTGCGGCAACAAATACATCTTAGTCTGCGTTGACTATGTTTCGAAATGGGTGGAGGCAATTGCCACTCCTCACAATGATCATAAAACGGTCATGAAATTTCTGAAGAAGAACATCTTTGTGAGGTTTGGATGTCCACGTGCCTTGATCAGTGATGAAGGGACACACTTTTGCAACCGACCTTTGGAAAAAGTCCTCGAGAAGTATGGCGTTCGTCACAAAACTGGCACACCATATCATCCGATGACTAGTGGTCAGGTTGAGCGAAGCAACCAGAGTCTTAAGAAAATCCTGGAGAAGACGGTGAATAGTCATAGAAAAGACTGGAGTCTGAAGTTGGACGATGTACTTTGGGCATATAGGATCGCTATAAGACCCCCATGGGTACATCGCCATATCAAATGGTCTCACGGAAACCATGTCATCTCGCTGTCGAGCTAGAGCACAGAGGCGTCTTGGGCTACGAAGTTTCTTAACTTCGATTCCCAATCTGTGGCAAACACCGATCGCAGCGCTTGCATGAGCCGGATGAATTCGGACTCCAAGCTTACAGAAGCGCCAGGATTAGTAAGAGAAGATGAAACTCCTCCACGATGCCAAGATAAAGAAGAGAGAATTCAAGGTCGGTGAGCAAGTGTTACTCTACAATTCCAGGTTGCATTTGTTTCCTGGCAAGTTGAGGACACGTTGGTCCGGTCCTTTCGAGATTCTCCAAATCATTCCTGGAGGTGTGCTAGAATTACGAGGTTATGGTGATCAACCGTTTCGAGTTAATGGTCAAAGGTGCAAGCACTATATCGGTGAACCTAAAGAGAAACCTTTGATTGTTAAATTTCTCGATATTCTCGGATATGGTGTTACTCAGGTCGAAGAATTTGACGAGTTATCACCCGACTTGTTCTCCGAGGATGACGGTAGTGATCCGTCTGAAGAAGTTCTAGCAGGTAGTGCTGATATGGAAGAGTTTGAGAGGGAGCGACAACTTAAACGTCATCAGAGGAGTCGGAGGAGAAAGAACACAACCATGGGGAAACTTAAGAAGGTTTGGAGAGCTTTCAAAGATTTAACCCCATGCGTTAGATCTTGTTTCAGCAGCACACTACGAACGGAGCTTAAACGAGGTAGTGGTCGGCGAAAAGGTTAAATGGCCTTGATCCAGTGAGCTTACAATGTGTCGAGCTAACGACAATAACCATTAGCGCTACTAGGAGGCATCCTAGATATCCCTTATTATATTAGTTTCTTTCTTTAGTTGTTTGTCGTTATTTTAGTTCAGTTTTATTAGGATTGTGTTTGTTTTTGTCAGTCAGCCGTCCTAGGCTTATACAGGGTCGAAGTGTTGTTTTGCTTATGATTTCCTCTTATCTTTATCTCTATCACTTTTGCGCGGTATGGTTTAATCCCTTGTATCCCCGAGGTACGTTTTGTGTTGTTTTTCATGTATGCAGGATAGTTGCTATAGCACTTGTGAGCTTTCAGATGATGTCAGTTTTCCGGTGGATGGTCCACAGTTTACTGCTTTCATCAAGCCTTTCTGGAGTTGATACGTAGCACTTCCGGAATTGCCACTTTAGAACTACAATCAGCTAAGTTTCTTTTATTCTGCACAACATGAGGACATGTTGAGTTTTTAAGTGTGGGGGAGGGGATAGTTCGAATGCATATACGTTTAATTACTACGTTAGTTTGTTTATTATGCAAAAATATGCTCAATTTTCAAAAATTTTTTCCTATACTTGTGTTTTTGTTTTGTCCCGAGTAGGCAATTCAACGTGAAGTTCGTTGTTTTTGCAATCATCTATGCGATATTTCATATGTTTGATAAGTTAGTTGTTTCACCAAGATTTACATTTCACGAGCCATAGTGAATGAAGAGCTATTTTTATAAGGTTATACCCCGTTTTGGATTAGTAGTTTTTGATTTTCTTATAAGTCATGTACTTAGTGCTACGTATATATCGTGAGATTTATGATAGTTTGTATTTAGATCCGAAGTATGATATACTGTGAATATCTAAGGTTTGAATGTGATAAGTAACACGTAACTAATGTCAAATGGGAAGTTGAAAAATTTAAATGAATACAATGTGTGTGTCGGAAGCTAGTCGATGATTTGAGTGAGGTAGGGTATACCACGTATGTCCTATACCACTATGAAGATCGAAAGCTCACGGCGATTAGGAAAAGTCGCCTTATGATTGGAGTAAGGTAGGGTATTATCTCGAAATGTCCTATTCTGCTATGAGGGCAATAGCTTCTTCTAATGTGTGTTTAAAGTGAAATAGTTAAATCAACTCGAAATCGGTTATGAAATGAATATAAGACTTAGTCTTTCGTTAATCTTATCCCCAGTATAAACTGATAGATATGTTGTAGGGATTGTCCTCTGAGTATTTCAGAAAGGCCCTAGATTCATTCGATCATTCTTTTCGGGATATGTCACGTTTGTAGGGTGCATCTTATGAGTGTCATTTATTGCTAGTCTACGAGGGGGTATTAACTAGTTTTACTTTGAGTTCCTCAAGTTTGGATTTAGTGGAAGTTTTCTATGGCTATGCACACACACGACGGTGAACTTCTAATTTATTGACCATGTGGTATATGTGTTGAGATGACTATATTCCTTCCGAGCCTTTATCTTGTTTTGTTTTGCTCGGGACGAGCAAAGTTTAAGTGTGGGGGAGTTGTTAAGGGTATTTTTATACGGTTTTTAACGTTATATTTGATAATGATTTCCTCCGTATTTGTATAATTTGCATAGAAAACGAGTGTTTAAATGATTTATTAAGCAAGTAAGATTTTGATTAGTTTATTCGCAAAATGAGGTTGTGTACGTGTTTTGATTATGGTTTTATGAGTATTTGGATTGTGTTACGTTTTGCGATGTCTTAATGTGATGTAGATACATGTTGGAGGCTAAATTGATGATCAAATGATGATATAATTCGAGCTAAATCGAGATAGAGATGAGAAAAGAAGGATAAAGATGGAAGAAGGAAGAGATAATGATCAAGAGATCGAGTTCCAGCATCGATGGACGAGCGTCCACGGTCCGTCCATGGAGGACGGGCGTTTGCTCAACCGAACGAGCGTTCAGAGGTGCGATTTACATTCAGAGAGTTCAGACGCTGTTACGAACGAGCGTTCAACCTCCGTCCCAAGGCACCTCAAACGAAGTCCAAAGAAACGGACGGGCGCCCTTAAACCGACCTAGCGGCGAAATTACTTATTTCTCTATAAATAGTCGCGTTTTCTCACACAAAAGGATACAATTTGAACCCTAAACCCTAGGGAGCAGCTTGGCTGCGTTTTTTATTCTATTTTCTTCCAGTTTATGCAATTAGATTCATAGATTAGATTAGCTACTTTTCATGTCTTTTTATTCATCAATTTCAAGTCTCACGAAGATGATAAGAGGCTGAACCTCTTTTGAACGAGCGCGTGTGAAGCCTATCCGTCAACTATTCAGATTCGAATCGTGATTGTTTTGTGAGTTCTTTAATACAAGTTGTTTCTTTTATCATGTTTACATTGTTTATTGCGAATTATATCGAAAGATGTTTGCTTTTGTGTTTGTTTTATGTGATGAAAATCATGTTAACTTTAGAACACCCTGATAAAAGAGTAGATCTTTAATCTATAAAACGAAAGTTAATAGGTTAGATTTCTAGGTTAGAAACGTTAGAGTTTCCACCTTTGTTTTGAAAAGCGTTAATCTTTAAATCGAAAGATAAAGATTGATAGGAGAACCATCTAAGAAATTAGAGGTCGTACTTAGATAAGGCAAATCACAACTTGATTAGAATCACGAAATAATCTGAATAGGATCTGAATGTTGATAGGATAGGTGGATCAACTGTTCGTTCGTTTGTTATAACTTGATTCAAATCTCTTGAAACTTGAATTGTTTAGCTTTAGTTTACTTTTTCTGCACTTTACTTTAGTTTATTTATCGCTTTCAATCTTTCCTAGCATTGGATTAATCTCCTCTGTCTAGTTACTTTTTCTGCATATTTGTTTAGGTTAGATCCGTGACATAGTTAGTTTAAAACAAAAGCTAGGATTCACATTCGCCTAGTTCCCGTAAGATCGACCGGCATAGCCTCTACACTACGATCCTTATACTTGAGGTTAACCGGTTTATAAATATTATTACTTGTTTATTCGCATTAGATAAATCCGGGACAAGTGATATATTGGTCGGCCATTTACGATGACTAGCGTTCTTAGGTTGTTTCGTCGAGCAAACGACGTAAAATAAAAGCGCTTGGTGGGAGGCAACCCACTGTTTTCTATTTGTTTTTACTTGTTTTCTAATAATTTTATGTACTCCGTTGTTTTCCCTTTGTATTTTTGAAGTTTTGTTTAAGTTTAATGAGAAAATGCAGGTTTGAATTTAAATTGTATGCAATTTCATTATTTTTGCATTTTTCTGTCTTGGACGCCCGTCCACCATGCACAATTTGTGAACGAGCGTCCAAAACTCTTGGACGCCCGTCTGATAAACTCTCTTCAACGCTGTATGTGATTTGGCCGTGCGGGCGGCGTCATTTATATGGACGCCCGTCCAGTTCATATGCTTTCCAGATGGACGCCCGTCCATTCTCATAGACGCCCGTTCAGACCTGAGTCTATATATACCCCCTGCTTCCATTCTTTATTCGAATCGGAAAATTTAAATTGCCAAACCCGACTTTTTGCCTCATTTTGCTCGAAAATCCTCATTTCTACACCAAATTGGGCGATTCAAGGCCCTACAAACAACTCTCAATCCCCTCTTTTTGGTTTTTCAAACGCAATCCACCAACATCTAACCGTTGTTTGAATCGATGTCTAGAGCGTGCGGTTTTCTTTTGGAAAAATCCGATCTTTGGTCTCGCTTGTTCACATTTGGGACTTCTAATCAGCATAATCATCATCCTTTCAACGTGCTTGGTAAGATTTTATAAGCTTTTCATGGATTATTTCACATTTTTCCCGAGTTCGATCTTCGAGTCGACTTTTTGCATACACTTGTCTTATTTGTTTTCTTCTCTATGTTTTGTTTATTTTTCTTTCCTGGTTGATGATATGGGATAGTTATGGATGATTTTGGATGGGTTGCATTGTGGTTTTGATGTTGGTTTGGTGTTGCTTTGTTTGGAAAATCCCGTTTGGACGATAAATGGGTGGTTGTGTTTGAGTTTGGGTTTGGGATTGGTGTTTGTTTAGCCTTGATTTACAATGGTGCGTAAAGCGGTAGCTAAGAGGCATGGTAAGGGGGTAGCTACGGAACCTACGAAGAAGAAGAAGGGTATGGACCCCACTTTAGGCAATCCCAACCAAGGTATTCGTATTGGGGAGCGTCAGAATCCTCCTAGAGGTCAATCTAGAGTTCCTTTACAGGATGAGTCTGAATCTGGGTCTGACACCGATGATGAGCCGTTAGTGAGTATGCAGGCTAGGGTGACAGAAGCTCGGGGTGAGCAAGTGGACAATGAGCCTGAGGGAGCTGAGCCGGCTAGACAGAGAGTGAGACCCGCTATCCCTATTCCCTTTGCTCGTAGATTCATCAATCCTAAGGCGATGGAGGTCTATAATAAGCATTATCTAACGAGGACGATGTTGATCAAGCGAGCTGTCCTTGAGCCTCAAGTTGATCCTTTATTTGTGAAGATGTTGAGGGATAGGAAGTGGGGAGCTTTGATGAAAACTCCTAGAACCCCGGTTAATGCTACGTTGGTCCGTGAATTTTATGCCAATTGCTCAGAGACGGATTTAGCAGCCGGAGTTGTGACGGTTCGGGGAGTTAAGGTGCCATTTACACCGGCGGTTATCAATGGGAAGTACGGGTTAGATCCTTTTGAGGGCTTGGACTATAAGGAGGCCATTAAAGCTAAACAGGACGCCGGTGAGGATCCGTTGGAGGAGTTACGATTGTTGGTATGCCCGGAGGTGCCGTGGACGCTTAGACCGGGCGGGGCTAGAAAGGAATTAGTGACCACGAGTTGGACGGAAGATTGGAAGGTCCAGTGCCGGTTTATCCAGAACAGGTTGTTGCCTAAGAGCAACCTGACTCACTTCCACATTGGTGACCTTGGGATGCTATATGCCTTGAACTTCAAGCTTAATGTTGATGTAGGGCAAGCGATTTTCGACGAGGTGGCCATGAATCAGAAAGTGTATACTAGGTGCTTGATATGTCCGCATTTGATACACGGTCTCTGTCAAGATGCTCAAGTTCCCGAGTACAAGACCGATCATAAACCGAAGAATCCAAGGTTCTTGCAACGGGAGAAGGTGAAACCTACCGATCAGGCTGAGACTGAGGCTGCAGTGTCACAGGAGCCCGGTTCATCTTCAGCACCGCCTCGACCATCCTCCCTTCCTACTTTATCTCCTTCGGTCCGGATGAGGCTAAGTATGGGCAACAGTGTGCGGAACTGGCTGGAGGACATAAGGACGTCTCCGAACAATATTTTGACTATTTTGAAATATATGAGTGAGGGCCGGCCTATAAGAGACGACAAGATCTTCAATCCGAGCGTCATTGATTACCTTTATTCAGACGGGATCGAGCAGGCCATTGCGGATGTTTTGGAGGAGTCCGAGTCTTCTTCCGATGAGGAGCAGCCTGACTCAGTAGACAGGACTACGGCACCACCATCTGGACCCTCTTCCGATCCTCCGGCTGATGATTCTGCGGCCCCGGGGCAGTCGTGATTTTATTTGTCTGTTTTTCGATTTTGATTTGCCCTAGATACTGTGATTGTATATTTTCTCCACTTTTGATTACGTGATTCATTGTATTTCGTATTTAGCTACTATTTATTATTTCCGATGGATCATATAAGCCATAAGGCGTCAGTACTTTCTTTTATACTTTATTTCAACTGGTGAATGTATTTAATGCTTTATCTTTTGGTATAACTCGTTTTTGTATCTCTTTTCATTCTGGTATCATTCCCTGTTTTCCCCGAGATGTTTCCGTGTTTGTCAAGTCGTGCAGGTGTAATTCTAACGGTTTTGTCGAGCTACATTGTAAGATTACGAGTTCTAAGTGTCACTATGTAGGCTCCGGCCTGACCGACGATTCGTGTATCGGTTTAAATCAGCTAAGTCTTTTCTCTTTTCTTTCATTCTGCACAACATGAGGACATGTTGATCTTTAAGTGTGGGGGAGGGAATGATTTGATATGTATCTATACATTTGCTTACATTCGTTATGATTCTATGAAAAATGAGCTAGATTTTTCAAAAAATTTCGACACTTTTGTTTTCATTTTGTCCCGAGTAGGCAATTCAATTCAATGTTCGTTATTTTTATAGTCATCTAAGCTATATATCATATGTTTGATAAGTTAGTTGTTTCACCTGAGATCTATTTTTCACGAGCCATAGTGAATGATGAGCTAAAATATAAAGTTATGCCCCTTTTGACGAGTGATTTCTGATTTTCTTATAAGTCATGTGCTTAGTGCTACATATATATCTTGAGATTTATGATAGTTTGTATTTAGATCCGAAGTATGTTATACTGTGAATATCTAAGGTTTGAATGTGATAAGTAACACGTAACTTAATGTCAAATGAAAAAGTTGAGTAAATAAATGAAGTAATTGGGTGTGTCGAAAGCTAGTCGATGATTTGAGTGCGATAGGGTATACCACGTATGTCCTATACCACTATGATGACTAAAAGCTCACGACAGTCAGAAAAAACTGCCTTATGATTGGAGTAAGGTAGGGTATATCTCGAATATCCTATTCTGCTATGACAGGGCAATAGCTTATTCTGATGTGTGTTTAAAGTGAAAAAAGTTAAATCAACTTATATAAGAAGGGGTATGAAATGAATATAAGACTAAGTTATCGCTCTATCTTATCCCCAAGTATAAATCGATAGATATCTTTGTAGGGACTATCCTCTGAGTATTTCGAAAGGCCCTAGATATGTTCTATCATCCTTTTCGGGATATGTCACGTTTGTAGGGTACACCTTATGAGTGTCATAGTTTGCTTTGAAATTTTCAAGTTTGGATTTAGTGGAAGTTTTCTATGGCTTTGCACACACACAGTGGTGAACTTCTGATTTATTGGATCTATGCTATATTGTCTGAGATGTCTATCTTTTCTCGAGCCTTTATCTTGTTTTGTTTTGCTCGGGACGAGCAAAAGCTTAAGTGTGGGGGAGTTGTTAAGGGTGAATTTATACGATTTATAACGCTATATTCTATGATATTTTCCCCCGTATTTGTACTAATTTGCATAAGAAACGAGTGTTTAATGGAAATATTGAGCAAATGAGGTTTTAAATAAGTTATTCGCAATATTGGTTGATTTTGGTGATTTAATTATGATTTTATGATTATTTGGACATTATTACATTTTGCGATGTTTTTATGTGTTATAGATACATGTTGGAGGCTCAAAAGATGATCAAAAGTTGATTAAGTTCGAGCTACTTGATGATAAAAGAGATAATGAAGGAATGGGATAGAGATAGAAGAGATAAAGATCAAGAAATCAAAATTCGATCATATTGAGCGGCGTCAAGCCCCGTCCGTCTGGACGGGCGTCTGCTGAAGTGAACGAGCGTCCGTTTGAGGAAAGATGATTCAGAGAGTTTGGACGCTGGAGTGGACGCTGGCAGGACGGGCGTCTGGTCATGACTCGCCCGATTCGAAGTTTACATTGAAGAGTGGACGGGCGTTCACCTTTCGGCGACGGGCGTCCGTCGGCCGACTTAGTGAAACCGACTCAAAACTCTATATATAGCAAATGTTTTTCTCCACATATGATGTACCATATACACATTATTCAAACCCTAAACCTAGGGGCGGCTTTAGGCTGCGTTTTTCTTCCTTTTATTCCACTTTATGCACTTTAGATCTAGATTAAATTAGCTACTTTTTATGCCTTCGTTTCGCAATTTTGAGTTCTTGAGGAAGTTCGAAAGCTAAAAGATTCATCAAACGAGTATTGTGAAGCCATCCAACAAGCTGTTGATTTCGTTTTCATCGATTATCTTGTGAGTTTTTATTAAAGGTTGTTTCCTTATTCATGTTTACTATGTTTAATTGCTCTTATATCGGAAGATATGCATGTGTCGATTGTCTATTGTTGATGGAAATATTTATAAACCTTAGATCACCATGAATAGGAATAGTATTTGAATCTATCTTAACGGAAGTTAATAGGTTTAATTGCTAGATTATAAACATAAAGTTTACACCTTTGGTTAGAAAACGCGTTAATCTTGCATTGGAAGATAATGGATTAATAGATGAACTTTCTAAGGAATTAGGGTTCATATTTAGATAAGGTAAATCACAACTTAGATAAAAACCACAATATAATCGAGATAGGAAATCAATGCTTGTTGGATAGGTGGATCAATCCTCGTTTGTTCGTTATACATTTAATTTAAATCCTTAAAAACTTGAATTTGTTTAGTTAGTTTACTTTTATTTGCATCTTAGATTAGCTTAGTTAAAGGTTCGCAACCCGTATTCTTCCTAGATTTGGACTATATCCTCTATCTAGTTTCATTTTCGGTTTTGTTCTGTTTTATTCGCTGTTTAGATTAGTTTCGTGACATAGTTTAGGTTAGACATAAACTAGGAATCACAATTGTTTAGTTCCCCGTAAGATCGACCCGGCATTAACCACTATTACTACGATCCTTATACTTGAGGTTAACCGGATTATTACTTGTTTGTTTTGTGTTAATAAATTCCGTGACACCCATTCTTGAGATAAGTAATGTTGGTTCTACCTCGTTTTATCGTGGAAAGGTGAAAATATCTAATGTTTCTTTCTCCGTTCTCAATCCAATTCACCGCGATTTAAAAACCAAAAACTTCCTCTTGGGTAAGGATGTCTTCAAATTCTGGAGAAGTTCGTTATTCGGGTTGGTGAGAAATTTGGAGGGTGCCTTGGAGAGCCATTTGAATTCGTTCGACGAGCTCGGCATCGAGACTTCTATGAAATATATTCCCAAACACATTTTTGTTCCAAGCACATAAATCGGATGTAAGGGATGCAAGAGCATAATGTAGAGGTTGTCTATCATTCGGCCAAGCAGCAATTAAAAAATCTCGAAAGGAGTGGTGTTGGTGCCAACATGCTTGGAAACGGAATGGTTTAGCAACATTATCACGGTTCAGGGCCAGCTCCATATTCAAAAGAATTGGGTGATGATCAGAGTGCATGCGTGGTAAATGCCAAACCGTCGAGGCGGAAAATGATCCCACCATTTATTGTTACATAGGGCTTGATCAAGTCGTTGTTCGATGGCGAAAAGCTATGAATCGATTGAGACAACGTGAACCTTGGTCCTGAAACGGGATTTCAACGAGATCACAAGCACGAATCATAGTACTCATTCGCTCAACGGGAGGGCCACAACCGGTCGACCACCCCGCTTATCGTCGTCATGTACCACTTGATTGAGATCCCCAATAATACACCACGGAATGCGAATAAACATGGTGCGTGGTCAAAAATATTCCACAAGTCATCACGAATAACTGGAGTCGAGGCATAAGTTAATGATATAATCCAATTGGCCCTGTGGTTAACTACGGCTGCAAGAATGATAACTTGATTTGTTGCATACAGTAGGTGCAAATCAACAACTGAATTGTCCCAGAAACACCACATACCGCCACTAAACCCACGAGCCTCATTTGCAATCAAATTCGTATAATTGAAAGTACGAAGTATCCGGTTAGCTCTAGTACTAGGGACTCTTGTTTCCATAACAAAAAAGATATCAGGATGGTGATCAGTCACAATACTTTTCAAATGACGATAGAATGAAGAAGAGCCCGCCCCTCGACAGTTCCACGATAGGACCTTCAGTGATCAATTTGAATAGGAATAGAAGACTGTCCAGAGACAGAGATTTCATGGGAGTGATCAGACATACTTATGTTGTCATTAAATGGCGGGTCTGGTGGTTTATTTTTCACGTACACCGAGTCCTGTTGTTTCGCCTTTTCTGCTGCAATCCTCGCATCAATCACCATAGCTTCTTGTAACACTTTTCCAATGGTGGCAGCTCGGGTATCTCCATTTTTGGTCACATTCGTGATATCATTGAGAGGGGTTGGAGGGAAACTCGGGAAATTACTGAAGGCCGAAGTTGTTTGGGGGAGCGGAGTGGACTTGGAGCTGCCACGAACCGGAGTAGGCTGAAATTGGGTACTGTGTTGGTGGCCACCGGATGCCACTTCGACTACGACCACGAGAGCTGTTGCCCGATTAGTCCTATTCACCGTCGATAAGCGGGTTGGGCATTAAACTGAGATAGGGACTGAAATTGTTGCTTTGTAGTGTTTGAACGCTTTTGTTTACTTTTTCTTCTTTATAAAGTCCTTTTAATCCCTCTTTTCAACAGGTTTATTTATTTTTCTTTCATTAGTTACATCAAAGCATTTGGGTGACAATCAAACGTTTTCAGAATTGGAAAAATTTAGAAAATTAATAAATCAACACACAAAAGCAGCTAACCGAAACTCGTAAACTCGTATGTAATTGAAAACGGCATAAAATCTTCATATATTTCACTTCCCACCCATATCAGCCTCCTCTCTACTAATCAACACAAACACCCCAAAATTTTGAAGTATAATAGCAAGAAGAAAAGTGGAACTCACAGTACATATATATATATATCATAATCATAATCATAATCATAATCATAATAATAACTATATTAAAATAGCCAGTTGTTTCCCACGTAAGTGTTTCTCACAAAAAGTGTTTCTCCACAATAAGTTTATTTAAAATTATATATATAATAATAATTTATATTTGGGGTTAACGTGTAAAAAAAATACATGCTGCCATTATATTTGGGGTTAACGTGATTATGTTTAGGATTTTCTAAGATTTGTTTTAAATTATTACATTTATCTTTTCTTTTATTGAATTCTTTTTTAAGAGATTTCTAGCATGTTTTTTTTTTTTTTTTGGTGCTGCCATTATATTTGGGGTTAACATGATTATGTTTATGATTTTCTAAGATTTGTTTTAAATTATTACATTTATCTTTTTTTTATTGAATTCTTTTTAAGATATTTCTAGCGTGTTTTTTTGTTTGTTTTTGAGGAGCAAGTATTATTATGAATTTTTTGGTTTGGGTTAACGTGATTTATAATAAATATTAAATTATGGAAAACACTTTTATGGAAACACCTTATGAGAAACTTTTTCAAGAAGAGCCAGTTATTATATTTGGGGTTAACGTGATTATGTTTAGGATTTTCTACGATTTGTTTTAAATTATTACATTTATCTTTTTCTTTTATTGAATTCTTTTTTAAGATTCTAGCGTGTTTTTTTGGTTTTTTGAGGGAGCGTGTATTATTAGTAATTTTTTTGGTTTTGGGTTAACGGATTTATAATAAATATTAAATTATGGAGAAACACCTTTATGATAAACACCTTTGAGGAGAAACTTTTTAGAAGAAACAGTTGTTTCTACGTAAGTGTTTTTCTCCTAAAGTTTCTGCAAAAAGTTTCTCCACAATAGTTTATTTAAAATAATATATATATATATATATATATATATATATATATATATATATATATATATAATTAAAATACGTAAAAAAAAAAAAATACATGCTGCCGCAATCTTTTAAAGCACCCATCGATCCGCATAAAAAAATTGTCACTTTCCTTATTTTATTAATTTATGTATATCCTTTTAATTACTATCCTTATTTACTATATATCCTTTTAATTTAGGCCTTAATTAAGGAGTTTATTATTTACACCCCATATAAATCTTCCCATACACCACTATACATACTACACATACGTAATAATCCAAATTTGCACCACACTTAAATTGCAACATTATTTATTTATTTAATTATTTTCACCACATAATTAATTACAATTTTGCCATACCTATTTACACACCCCATTTTCATACTATATCCACTCCAAAAATATATTACCAAAAGGTCCATAGCATTTTATATCATTTTTACTTCATCTTCATATCATATTATCATCTTCATTTTCATCTTTGAATTTTTCTATCATCATTCCTTCATTCATCAAACCCTACATCTTCATCATCACAAGTATTCCTTCACGCATCACATCTTTAATCGTCAACTCCATCATTCTCAAACAAACACTTGACATAATATGTTTTGATAAAAATACTAATTAACCTTGACATAATATGAAATAAGTGTTGGAATTTTATTTATTGACATCATTGAATCACATATTCATAAATTAAATAGGTGAAACACATTGCACTCATATTTTTTTTTTCTTCGGGCACCACAAAATAACTCTTACTATGTGTAAAATAAATTATCACGTAGAAAAGTCACATGACACAGTGACTTTTTTTTGTTATACATGAGAAACGCCATCACTACTGACGTTTCTCACCATCGTCACTCATATTGATGTTCATGTGGGACACAGAACATTAGTACCGGTGACTTTTCTCCTTGCGAAAAAAATATTGTTGGATAGAAACGTCACCGTCACCGACTCTCAGTATACATGAGAATCATTACTGCCACTGACATTTTCCCCGCAAAAAATAATCCCCAAATTATTGGGTTCCTGAAGTAATTATGGTGTCTAAAGCATTTTCTAGGCGCTAATAGATTTCTCATTTCATACTCTATTAAAATATATCATATCAAGAGAGAATGGAGATTGAACAATGGTACCCTAAAATACCAATAGTCTTTACGAAGCCCGATTCAATTTAAAAAATATATAATGATCATTATTCGTTCTTATACAAATTTAAATGCAATTTGTCATACTCATATAATATAATAAAATAATTATGCAAAAATTAGTAGAATTCCAATATTTAATGTAGCCTAGCTATAGTTACTATATAATTACTAAAATATTCTTATGCAACTTGAAATAGAATTTCGGTCTTTGATCGTGTTTCTTTTACTATATTGATGAAATTCAATAGTAGATTCAAAAATCATTTTTTGACCAGATATATTGATTCTTCTTTGAGTAAAAATAAAACGCTTGCAATATTTATGTACCATGAGTGACAACAATAAAAATATATTCTTCTGTCTTGATGTAATATGAAACCGATAATGTCCCATTATATTGCTTATTATTTATCAATTAAATTAAACCATGTATTAGCAAATTCATTTTTCTATAAACAGTGTAGTGTATTTTAATTCATTGTTTTTAAAAGTAAAATTATTTCAGACTAATAATGAACAATTGATAATTTTAGGAATGTACAAATATAATCCGTTATAACAAAATTTAAATCCTCAATGTCTGTGGTTAATCAGTCCGGCCAACAATAATTTTTTTAGATTAATATTTAAAATGACCAGTGTTATACTTGACAATTAGGACATACTAACAAAATCATGGGTTTTAAGGACAAAATTATTGTGTAGTTATGAGAATACCCTTGTAGTTATTTCTCATTTAGATAAAATAAATTCCATGAGACGAGATCTCCTTGATCGCTTTTGTCTGGATCAAATTTACACTTTCTCAATAGACAAATCTCTAAATTACTACCTCCGTCCCAAAATGTAAGTCCGTTTGGGGTATTAAGAAAGTTGGTTAAATCGGTTATGTGTCATTAATTTTGATGAAAAAGACTAAAATGACATTTGACCGTTATTAATGCAAAGTGTAATGAAAAGTGGGTGAGTACATATAATAGATGAGGGTAAAATGTAATAAATGTTTTATTGGTTATCTAAATGGATTTACATTTTGGGACAAATTCAAAATGCTAAACAGATTTATATTTTGGGACGGATGTAGTAAATTGAAGATATGGGTGATTATAGGGTCCGGGGCCCATAGGGCATCTCTGCAGTCTTCTTGAAGAAATGTTGGCCTATCGGTGCTAATTCAATCGAGTTTGTCACTAAAGCTTTTGAAGTCGGTCACTTTGATTTCGATCTCAACCAAACCCTTGTTTCTTTGATACCTAAAACAAACCCTCCGAATCATTTGCTCGATTCGAGCCTATTGTCATGACCAATGTCCGTGTAAAAATCATATAAAAGTTATTGCTAATAGACTACAAGGTGTCAAGAAGCGGTCTCTTAGACTCAAGCAACTTTTGTACAGACGGATGTACTACTCTGGGAATATTATTCTAGCTCAAGAAGTGCTCCACCATTTCAAGAGTGAAAAGGAGAAATTGGTGAAACGATATTGAAAATAGACTGAAAGCCCATGACAGGGTTGATTGAAAGTTTCTTGAGAGAATTACGACTAGCTTAGGCCTTGCCCACAAGATTGTCCACCTCACTTTGTTCACCCCGACATCCTCGAACTTTCATCTTATAGAGGTCCTTAGCCAACACATTGATAAGGTTATTCATGATGGAATCTGAAACCCTTGAAGATTGGAAGACCGGGCACTCAACATTAATTATGGTGAAAGAATTACAATGATCGAGTTACATATCAAAAGATATAATCGTTTGAAATATTGAAGCGAGAGAAAAAAATGACATTCGATTTTTTTTCCCTTCTTCTTCGGAAAGGAGTATTTTGGAACAATTCTATTCTTTTTATGCTTATAAACCATTTAAACTTAAAGTTGTAAATGATTGTGCATTTTATAGTTATTGTGCCCTTTCGGCCTATCTCTTTTTAATAAATAAAAACAATTTCATTGTGGAATATGACGAAAATACAAATATTTGTGAACTTAAAACCCTCCTCAATCTTTCCTTCTCCAAAAAAAATTCATCAATAACCTTTCCCATTAGTTATGCTTCTTATTTAGATCGTAAGATCTATTATGTCATGTACACATTAGATTATGTCATATGTTTATTTAGGGGACAAACTTTTATTTACACCACAATGACTCTGCAGTCAAGATCACACTACCTATGTATCATAAGAGAATCATCACAGTAGAGTATCAGATTCACATCCTGGATAGATCTATCTTAATTATTTCAGATAATGTGTAAAGATTTATCAGATAGTTAAGGCAAACCATTTCTCTAAACATTAAATTTTTAGTAATTAAAAATGCTTATTATTTTTCAAATAATGATTAATATAAAAGGCGTATTACGATTTAACATGTATTAAAAATAAAATAATTTCACCAATTTAAAAGGTAAATAAAAATATGAGGTCATATTGTAAAATTTATAAAAATAAACATATTTTTATTTTATAAATTGGCACATACTTAACAACAAATTTAATATTTGACTATATAGTTTTTTATTAGATCAAACTATACGGTGAATTTTAATTTAAAATTTTGTTTATAAAAAAATGTCGACTATTAAATTACTCAATTTTTTGAGACATTACATTACTCATAATTATTCATTTTCAAACATATATGGTTTCTTCATCATTATGTAACATAATCCAAAATTATACAAAGATTAATTTATAATCTTCCATTCTCATGTAATATGAATAATAATTATTTCCAAAATACACATAAACTTAGTCAAATTGAAGCAAAGTTTTGTTATATTTATTCGGCTGACAATAAACATGTTACAAACTAAATACAGAAATTATGAAATAAGAATTATTTATAACAGAATGATAAATGTATTGAGTAAATGTATCCACAATTTCTTTTTTTTTAGGAAAATTGCATCCACAATTTCAAAATAGAACAAAATGCAATATCATTTTGTAATTAATATTATTTAGTTTATTTATAATTAATATATCAATACATACTAGATAGTATTATTATGTAAAATTAATTTGTATCAATAATTTTTCAATTTTAATTTAAATGTAACACGTGCAATGCACGTGCTTTTTGCTAGTATATATAAAAGTATAAAATTTCTTAAAAAATTATATTTGAAATTTTTGGGTCCTTTATAAAAATAAAATACAAATATACATTTCCACATTATAATTTTCAACGCTAGTTCTTATAATCGTATAAATCAATATAATAGTATATGGGAAGTCTGGATAACAACCCAATATTTTGGGGTGTTACATTTGGGGTGAGACAATCAAACGTTTTCAGAATTGGAAAAAAAAAAGTTTGAGTAGCATATCCCCCACAATCCCACATATATACAGAATTAAAAACATACATTTCACAGTTTGAGTACGTAGCATATCCCCCCACCCACATACACAACACACAAGATTACAAAATTATAAATCAACACACAAGAGCAGCTAACCGAAACTCGTAAACTCGTGTGTAATTGAAAACGGCATAATAAAATCTCCATATATTTCACTACCCACCCATATCAGCCTCAGCCTCAGCCTCAGCCTCAGCCTCCTCTCTACTAATCAACACAAATCCCCAAAATTTTGAAAATTAAAAAAGAAAACAATTATAACAAGACATAATCTTGATCTAAAGGGAAAAAATTAATACAGCTCTCAGTCAGAACCCCTCCCAAGTCCCAAGGCATGACGAAAACACAGAATTTTGTAACCACATTCATTTTGAATGCTTCACAATTCTTCTTGTGTCACATCTTGCTTCTTAACACAATCAACTATAATAATAACATGTCAAATTTGGTAGTATCACACCACATGATAAAAAGAAATGGGATGCTGCTGTTGCAATACCGAATTTAGTAGACGACTCAAATCGTGAACTACTCTGCAGCATAAAACGGACAATAAAAAAAGAAGGTAAAATACTCAACATTTTTGTTGTGGCTGATGTTTTGGTTGCCAGACTGGGGTCCTGTGTTGTTGTTTTTACTGCTAAGGACCCAATCCTTTGCCGAAAGAGTATTTTTTCTGATGGGGGGATGGATTCGTTTGTAATATTGGACCAGCTCTGCAACATTCATTCATGTCATGGACTTGCTAATCAAAGCGGACCCTGCAGAGACACCATTCAAGCATGAAGCATATTCAAATCGACTTGCGAAAATAAAAAGGAAAAGGAAGTTAAGGAACTTCAACTATGTAGTATGTACACACAACAAAATGTTCAACTATCATCATTACTCCTACTTGCAAAGGTCCTCACAAAATTGCTTAATACCAACACAAACAGTTATCCATAGTATCTATCTCTATCTTACGCAACCAACTTAAGTTTATTAAAAGAGACTGGCAATTTAACACAATATCTTTACAATCCTATATTGTTAGCCAAACATTAGACTAGCTACTTCCACAAGGCTAAAGATTCATGCCTTTAGCATTTTTCTACTCTCTCTCAAAAAAACAAAACACACACAGCATGCCACGTCGATCATCAACTTGTTTTCTTAGGAAACATAGTTAGGATAGGAAACATCTGTGCCCATAAAGCCTCCAAGTGTTGAAAATACATGGGTGATCAGAGCAGGACATCCCTTATCTATCATGCACTGTGCTTGAAAAAAGCCATTTTTACAGCATATGAATGAAAGATACAAACACGCAATTAACCAATTAAAGGAATCCACCGTAAAGCTTCTTTCTTATTGAACAATAATCGCGGGTCTAATAATAAAGGTCCTCATCTGATGACGTTTACCAACATTCGCCACAACACAGCGATGATTCCTTCCATTATTTAAAAGATAAGAAAAACAATCGAAAATACAGTGTCTGGGCTCACCCAAAAAAAAAAAAGGCCTAGAAAAATGGCTACTCTGATTCCCAAAACATCATAGCAATTTATACTTAGTGGCCTGTAAAGTAAAATCCTAAACTATAATCCATAAATCTACTGGAAAAGCTTCCTTAGTAACCGCAAAAAGGTCTCCACATTAAATAATAAGGTTTACACCAATTTTTTTGGATCACCATTCTAACTTTAGTACAAAATACCACCATGTAAGATTCTAAGATTTCACAGAGCATACAAGTTAATAAATTATACACAAGAGCAGCTAACCGAAGCTCGTAAACTTGTGTGTAATTGAAAATCGCCATATATATCACTACCCCTTTCAGCCTCCTTCCCTATTAATAAACACCAACCTTCAAATATTTGATGCAAAAAACCGATTATAACCTGACCAATTCTTTTTTAAGGGTAAAAAAAAAATCAAGTCTCCAAACCCCTAAATCCTAAGGCATGAAGAAAACAGAGAATACTGTAAGCACATTCATCCAGGCAACAATTTTCAATTGACCAAAAGAGAAGGGCTTAGTAGGATGTAGTGTACACTGCAAAACCAAAATTTCCCTTTTCCTCCTTCTCAGCAAACACACACACACACACACACACACACACACACACCCCAAAAAAAAAAGGAAACACCTCACACACAAACCAATTCAACAAGCCTAAAGACTTGTACCTTCAACAAACCACATCCGGTTCAACACCATGATTTAAAATTTCCTCCATCGACAGCATTGCTCCAAACCCTTGACTCTTTTTATGGAGACCCTGAACAATTGCATGGGTACAACTGTCAGGCAAACAACCACATTCTCTCATTTTAGCTAGCAACGCTTTGGTACCTCCAACAACCCTTCTTGACGGAATCCTCTCAACATGGCATTAAATGTATAAACATCAGGCTCCAATCCTAAACAGGGAAGTTTATCAAACTTTTATGCTCGGAGATAATAGATACAGCTCGGAGATAATAGAGTGCAACCCAATCCCCTTCACATCGTACACATGAACGAATCGAGTTTTATGGATTATGCGTAGTTGTAGAATTCATAAAGCCTAAGTTAAAAAAGCAGTCATACAAGCTTTCAGGACATCGTCTAGAACAATACCATGCCGGATATGAGACGATAATTATGAACATCCAACGCAGACAGGGGAATCAACAACCGTAAGACAGTGAAGAAAAATGATTCACATTACGCCAATCCAAAGAGATAAATATTAGTTTGAACTCTACTACTTTTCAAAGTTAAACAACAATCCCTATCATCGTACAAGCCACATAATTAACAAGATGATACACGGGATCTCTATAAAATAAATAAACATATCCAAATGAAGCTTACAACCGAAAGAGGTCTCGGATTTAAGTAAAGCAGTATGACCATGTAGGATTCCAATATTGCAACAACATACAACATAATAAATTTATACATACAAATAGAATCAACTAAACACAACTCAACCAAGTTACCTTGGGTTCTTCATCCAAAAAAACCCATCAACCAAACCAGTCCCACAAGGCTAAAGATGCATACCTTTAACATACCAAATCATGTCATTTGCTTCCGTAGAAGAGCCGAATTGGCTAATAGAGAACAAGAATCAGATTCTCCCATTTTAACATTTCCTCCAAGAGTGACTTTGCTCCAAACCCTTCACTTTTTTTCAGGAGGCCCTGAACAATTGCGTTATATGTAAAACTGTCGGGCAAACAACCAGATTCTCTCATTTTAGCTAGCAACTCTTTGGCATCCTCAAACAATCCTTCTTGACAAAATCCTTTCATCATAGCATTAAATGTTCTAATATCAGGTTCCAATCCTAACGAAGGGAGTTTGTCAAACAGATTTTTAGCCGAAGAAAGATCCCCGTTTTCAAATAATCCTTTAATAACAGCATTATAGGCTGTTATGTTTAGAAAACGTTGCTATTCTCCAGATCACAAAGCAACGTGTGTGCTTGAAGACAAAGCCATTTTGATATAAGCCATCAAGCCAAATGCTATAAGTGAAGCTGTCTGGACTCACTCCTTGACATTGCATCTCGCGGATTAACATCATTGCATCAACATATTTGCCAGCTTCAAATAATCCATGTATCATCGTGTTGAAGGTAATAACATTGCACTTCATGCCTTTATTAGAAATTACTTTGAACAAAGCAAGTGCATCGTCTACATTCCCTTTCTTGCAATGTCCGTTGAGCAATATGTTGCAACTCTGAATGTTAGGTTGACATCCTTGAGCCACCATGATCTGTAGGACTTGATGAGCTCTGTCCATCTCCCCTCTCAAGCGGTATCCATCCATCGATTGCACTGTGTAGTGACTACGTTGGGACGTTAAGCCCCTTTCGACCATGATTTTCAGCATAGCCTCGGCCTCTTCAACCCATCCTTCTTTGCTAAAAGCATCCACGAGTATACTGAAGGTAACCACGTTAGGGTAAATTCTCGTATTTACCATTTCTGTCAGTAAACTAGTGACATCTTTCCATCTACCGAAATCGCAAAGCCCTTGTATCACTGAACTGTATGTAAAAATATCCGGTTGACTTACCTTAGCAGCCATTTCAGATAGAAGCTGAAGTGCTTCGTCCACCTTCCTATCCTTACACAGGCTATCTATGATTGTGTTATACATCACAGTATCCGGCTTAAGGGATCCGTCTTTCTCAACAAGACGGAGCAGTTCAAGAGCTTTAGAAGTGTTTCCAGATTTGCACAATCCATTGATCACAGTCCCATAAGTAATCTCGTTACAAACTTTCTGAATGACCATTGTTCGAAATAATTCCACAGCCTCTGCAAATCTGTCCGCTTCATACAGTCCACGAAGAAGAGTGTTGAGAGTAACCACATTAGGTTTGAATCCAAGCTTGAAAATGCTGGCTAAGGTTGCCAAACCAAAATCAACCTGATTCAGATGACAGAAACAGTTTATCACAATGGTCATGGTCCATTCATTAACTGGAACACCTTTAAAGCGCATTTCCCTGAAAAGAAGGACGGCGGAGCTGAACTGATTCACCTTAACAACACCGGTTAACAACCGATTGAAATCAGCAACAGGAGGCAGAGGATGAAATTCAAGCATCCCATAAAACAAAGAGCGGGCATCATCGACCCGATCAAATCCAGTAATGCGCTTGACTGCTAAAATTTCTTTAACTTCACTCCGGGAATAGGGAGTTGGGTTGGAAGTTGGACAACAACGAGATGAATAATAAAGAGGTAAAGTGATAGCAGTAGCATTACAACGATTAATAAGAGAAGAAGGGGAAGAAGAAGAATAGGGAAATTTACCAGCAAAAAGACAAGTGAATTTCCACATCTTGAATAGATACAGATCTGGGTTTCGCAATCCGCACAAAAGTGAAGGTGAAATTAAATTGAAGCTGGAGTGCTGGACGAGAGCTGAGTTGCTTGCTTTCTATGTACCTACTTTCAACTTCTTCAAACAGCCGAACCGGAACCGGGCCGAACCGACGGGTCAACGGTTCACACGGTCATGATTCACGCGGTTTCTTTAGGTTCGGATCGGGGTTAAAAATTATTAATAATTTTTTTTTTACATTTTCAGAAAATACTTATTCTTTTCAGTATAATAACAAATTACTATTAATTAAATTTGAATGTAATATAAAATAAACAAAGCGAATGTAATATATAGTATTTTATTCGGTTTTAAATGTAAGTTGATTATAAATGTTGTTTTATCAAATATAATATTAATATTGTGTTATTTTTAAAAATTTATATTATTTTTTCAATGCTTGTACCGAAAATTCGATTGACTACGTATCTTTTATATGTAATCGTGACGGACGCACGACACATATAAAAAAATCAAAGCGATCTTATATAGGTTTTTATAGTTTTTTTTTTTCTAGTTTTTTATTGTTTTTTTAATAGTTTATATTGTTTTTTTCATAGTATTTTATAGTTTCTTATTGTTTTTTTAGTCGGCTTTACGTATAAGTTGATTAAAAATGTTGTTTTATTAAATACTACGTGAGATATATTGTGTTATTTTCCTTATATGTAAATTATGTTATTAACGCTTGTGCAAAAAATTACATTTGCTCACGTATCTTTTATATGTAATCAGTCGATGATGTACACATATAAAAAATGAAAGCTAACGTAGATCTTATAAATTTTTTATTTTATTTTATAGTTTTTATACTTTTTTTTACAAAATACAAACCAAATTTACTTATAATTAAAAGTGTATTGAATTAACGATTAAATCAAAACAACTTCAAAAATCGGCATCGTAAAATAAATTTGATTGTTGTTTTTAACAACAAACAAACTTGATTACAAACAAAGAAATGAGTTTGATTAGAAAACTAGAAATGTAGAATTGGGAGAGAGTAGGTGTAAAGAATTTGAAAAATGAATGGGGTATTTATAGGATTTTTTAAAATGGTTGGAAATTAAAAAAAATAGCCGTTGAAGCCGGTCCGGTTCCAGCCGGTTAGAACCGGTTCCTGCCGGGCCGGTTGAACAGACGGTTGCCGGTCCGATTCCGGTTTCATAAAATCCCGGACCGTCACTAAACCGGTGAACCGCCGGTCCAGTTTCATTTTGCCACCTTTATGTAGATGTCATGATTTTACTCTTTCCACTTTCACACCTTTAACCTGAGTTTACTTTTTTTTTAAATCAAGGGAAAAAAAAAAAAAAAAAAAAAAAAGCGCGCGTACACACACACAACACAACTTATATCAGTAATAGAATAGTGATAGTGTGACAACAAAATGTGCACAACTAAATCCAGAATATACTTTTTGACTATTAATTGTGACGTGAGACCTATTGATTGATATGGAATCCTTTAAAATCAATGATTTAAAAATGTGTTGGGTACCTGCACATTTTTGTTGTTATATAAACATTTCAAATTTTCAATCAATTGGTGTTGATAACCACAACACATCTTAAATGAGGGTCTCACCATAATTAATGACGTAAGATGTGTGGGAAATACTTGTGTGGTGTCTCCACACGTGTGGAGACACCGTGTGCTGTGTGCAGAGCACCACAATCACACAGTTTTATTTTGTATTTAAACTGTGTGGTTCTGATCGTTTCATCCGTCACTTTACCTTAAAATTCCCTCTCCATACAAGTATTTCCCAAGATGTGCTGTGAAACTTAAAAAATATTACATATTCTAATAAAAAAAAAAAAGGAAATACCCAAGTGAGCCGACTTCCAAGTGTTTTTTGTCCGCATAAGCTTCTCATATAAAAGGGTTTTTAATAAAAAATAAAATTCCGCTAAAAAAAAGTCGGTGTACTTTATTTTCCAGACGAGTTATCTTTTTCCCAATCTTCTCCAATCTCATGATTCTTTTGCCTTTGCTTTGTACTTTGTTTGAAATTCATACTTTTCATCTCCATCTCTTGTTTTTGTAGCCTTCAAATCTGAAATATCAATACAAGCTTGAGACGCGGGAGGGCCGGGGATAAAGTCGGTGTTTGTTCTTCTACACATAAAATGCTTTTAACTCGGCGTGGGGTTGGGCGAAGGATTGAGCTAGTATCCTCCGTGAAGAGCGACGGTTCTGAAAAAGAATCTTTACATCAATGGCGGAAAATGATAAAAAGTAGATTTTGTGCTTTGTATTGGCGATGATCGATCGAGATGAAGACATGTTCAATACAATTTTCCACATTAGCTTATTCTTTTCTTCAGTTTTATCCACATTAGCTTTAAGTGCATTCTGTTTTTTTCTTGTTGTTTATTTAGTTTCTTGTGTTTTTTTTTGTACTCAGTTCTTCCTCGGAAGATGAAGATATGCCATAAGCCTTGAGATCACAGTACACAACTCTTTATTTTTGTTTGGTCCTATTGTATTGGTTTACTACTATTTTCATTTATCTTTGCTAATATACTTCATTTCTCTTCACTTACAACTTCTTTCAACTTATTGAAGTAGTCCCTTGAATTAAGTCTTAAACGAGCCTTATATGAGTCTGATACTGTGTTACTGATATTATGTGCCTTATATGAGTCAGATATGATATTGTGTCCCTTGAAGTAAGCCTTAAATGAGCATTATATGAGCCAGATATGTGTGCCTTTGTAACGACCCGACCCAAAAACCCGAGTGCATTTCCGGATACGGACCGTTCGGCCATGACCCGAGAATAATATAAAATATTATCTCGAGTCATGAAGCATCATAGCTGTGCTACAAATATAAATGCGGAAGCTGAAACAACGAAGCCACTCGGATTTACTTCAAATCTCAATACAATATTTTTATTACATATTACATACGATAC
The DNA here is from genome assembly GCA_026214975.1 of Gentiana macrophylla. Classification (NCBI taxonomy): domain Eukaryota; kingdom Viridiplantae; phylum Streptophyta; class Magnoliopsida; order Gentianales; family Gentianaceae; genus Gentiana; species Gentiana macrophylla. The sequence continues at coordinate 26,900 of JAOBSW010001073.1, read as the reverse complement.
AAATTCTTCACAAATCCACTAATACCACTCGAACGAAGGTAAACATGAGATACCATATAACACATCTATATTAATCCATCCCACATGGACCACAACACAATTACTAGAGTTATCTCCAAGATCTCGTAGAGGTCATCAACATAATGATATCACCATCAAACACCATTAAATCACAATTATCAAGCCAACTAGTATCTTACAGATCAATCACGACCTTGCAACTCATCCGGGATGAAAAGTAAGGGGTGAGCTATGAAGCTCAGTAAGGAAATCACGCATCAAAGGGAACTAATGCATGTTACTGGAATCAGGGCAGAGTTCCAGTTTCTCTTTCGCAGAATGAAAGCACAAATATAGTACAACCATAATATTTATCAAGTCTACTGACGTTAAGTAAACACAAAATGAAACTTGAATAGAAACAAGTAATCATATCATACTATACAATTTAAAGTAACTTTATCATGCATAACATTGTGGTAATTTACTGAATCATCTCTGTTACTAAAACTTTACTGTATCATTTCTATAACTGTAATTGTAACTTTAACTTTATTTGGTTCATGAGTACAACGCCACATTTATTTTATCCCAATGTGGAGGGCCTGATAGCAAAACTGTGTGACAGACCGGAAATGTCCACTATTTTATCCCGTGGACGGGGCCTGACCGGCTCCAGCATGTTCTCCCTATTTTATCCCGGGGGCCGGGCCTGATGCTGGGGACCCTCGAGGATTTACTGTCCATAACATACATATGCTAGTACTTAACCATGAACCATTATTTTACTCATTTATTCACGCACCATTTCAGCCCTTTAAATGAAACAGTTTCATTTCAACCGTTCGACATATAATTATAAACATGAAAGTATGACTTTTACAAAACATGTTACTGCCTAAAGTTGCCGTCCAAATTGTATAGAAATTATTATTTAGGAAATACACATAAGTATGTTTATACAATTAACATCAAACATTTTGGAAATTTAACATGTCACTAAAACACGCTATTTATATTTATACTTGGAAAAGGTTCAAAACATGTTCCCAGTAGGATCGTATTGCCGGTTATGCAGAAAATGATAGTTTCAAAAAATACATAATTCTAGTGCATAAAGGCTTTAATAAAAGGAACTAATAATTTAGGGATGAATAGCAAAAATGACATTATTAAAGTATCAAATTAGCAGATCAATCGTGCAAGATTGGTAAAACACATGCAATGGCTAAATTGAAAGAGAAATGTTAATTCTTAAAATTGTAATTAACAAGTACATCATTTTTTTTCAAATATTCCACCTAGTTAGGATGATGATTTCGGTAAAAAACATGATGAACAGCATATTTTTAAGCATGAATGAGTGGAAACCTAAAACGTAAACCATACTGTAAAAAAAAAAAAAAAAACCATGAAACAAAAAAAATACTTTGATGAAACATTTCCTTACCTTGATCTTGGGAAGTTGCTACCGTAGAATCATCTTGTTCAATTAAGAAGAATTCCTCCCATACAAGCACGATCCTTGAGTTTGAAGAATATCTAGGCCCAAATCCATATAAGAGGAGGGGCCTCATCTCCAAAACATAGGTTATGAGGTGAAGGAAGTTCATCTCTTAATATGGTGGGTGAAACAACAACAAGTTTCAAATATGAGACACTTTAACACGCCCCCTCAAGTGTGGGTCGGGCTCTCTTAAGGCCAACAACAAAGAGGCCCAACACTAGCACAAGGGTGGCTCGGATACCATGAAGAAATTCTGGGCCCAAATCCATATAAGAGGAGGGGCCTCATCCCCAAAACCTAGGTTATGATGTGAGGGAAATTCATCTCTTAATATGGTGGGTGAAACAACAACAAGTTCCCAATGTGGAACAATTTAACAAAGTTATTTATATTTTAATGAAGAACTATGATTTTTAGGATGCTAGAACATAGAGTATGAAGATGACTTGCATAAACTTAATTAATTAGGCTTGGAGATTGTATTTGTTTAGTTTAAGTCTAATTAGGGTAATTGTTGACTCTGCTTCAGTTCAGCTTTGTGTTTTTTTTGAAATGGATTACGGAGTTACGCGCATGAGTTCCACTTTCATTAGTAGGATCCACCTTATCACCTTAGATGACGGACCTGGAGGGGCGATCATTACGGGCGTAGATTATGATATTATCACTCGCCTCGGAGGTTTTTACCTACGTTATCATTGTACCCCAAGCTTTGGGAGGTGGAGAGTTTAGTACCGAGGACTGCCAGAGTGCTTTAGGGCGACCGTATACAATCCTCAATGATCCGATCTTTGACCGACTTGTTGCTTAGTCTTTGCGTCTTTGAACATTTCCGAGTGGATGTTCTTTGGAAGAGGCTGGGCCTACAGGATGAATACGATTTTCCTCCAGCGATTGCATGCTCCGTCGTCTGTTCGGATTGTGGATTGGGCTGATATTTATGATGACTAGCCGTTAGGTGTTTTGTCGAGCAAGCGGCGTCAAACAAAAAGCGCTCGGTGGGAGGCAACCCACTATCTTCTAGTTTTTTATGTATTTGAAGTTTTTGTTTGATTTATATGAGGCTATAAGGGTTTGAATAAAAATGTAAGAAAATTCTATGTTTTGCTTAATTTTGATCTAGGACGCCCGTCCATCTTATGAGACGCCCGTCTGCCTGTGTTTTCATTGGACGTGCATCCATTTTCTTGGACGCCCGTCCAGAAATTTCCCTCCAACTCTGTATTCTTTTGAAAAGTGGGACGGGCGTCTGTTTCACTGAACGCCCGTCCAGTTCATAAGATTTCCAGCCGAGCGCTAAATCCGTTTTCTTGGCGCCCGTCCACCTTGCTTATATATATCCCTGCTCCCCAAATTTGGTGGCACGAGAAATTTCAAAGTGAAAAACCCGACTCTTGCGCCCCCTTTGCTCTCAAATCTTTGTTTCTAAACCATTTTTGGCGATTTAAGGCTCTGCAAACACCTCTCAAACCCCTCTCGTCGATTATTCAAACCAAATCCAACAACAAACGGCCATTAATCTGATCCAGTGACCTAGCTTGTGCGATTTTTTTTTTGGAGAAAAATACGAACTTTGGGGTCGATTTTGCATTGTTAGGGCTCCCAGATATCATTTTCATCACCCTCTCATTACACCTGGTTGTATAGCAATGGTACGTAAAGAGGTTCAGAAACGACATGGTAAGGGGATAGCAACAGAACCGAGTAAGAAGAAAAAGGTTGTAGATCCAACCTTAGTACTTCCCACACGGGGTATTGAGATTAGAGAACATCTTCCTAGGGCTGCTCAAGGTCAATCTAGGGTGCCGTTAAGAGATGAATCTGAGTCGACAACGATGACGAGTACCCTGAGTGAGATTACCTAGGGTTGAAAGGTGAAGAAACACCTAGGCCTACGGTGAGGAAGCAAGCGAGAGAAGGGAGCATGTTAGACAGAATGTTCGACCCCCTGTCCCTATTCCATTTGCTCGGAGGTTTATTAACCCCAAGGCCCTAGACGTATACAATAAGCATTATCTGACGAGAACTATGTTGATTGAAAGAGCCGTTCTTGAGACTAAAGTAGATCCATCTTTTGTTAAGATGTTAACGGATAGAAAGTGGGGTGCAGTGAGAACCCCAGAACCCTGTCAATGCTACCCTAGTTCGTGAGTTTTATGCAAAGCTGTTGCGAAACGGATCTGGATCTTTGGGGTAGTTATGGTTCGAGAAGTTAAGGTGCCGTTTACACGAAGGTTATCAATGAGAAATACAAGTTAGCACCATTTGAGGGTTGGATTATAAGGAAGAAATTAAAGCGAAGCGGGATGCGTGAGGACCCTTTGGAGGAGCTTAGGCGAAAGTGTGTCGGAGGTGCCGTGGACACTTAGACCGGGGGTGATAGGAAAGAATTGGTTACTACTTCTTGGGCGGAGGATTGGAAAGTCTAGTGTAGATTTATCTGAGCAGGTTGTTGCCTAAGAACAACTGACACATTTTCATTGGCGATCTTGGGATGCTCTACGCCTTGAACTTTAAGTTAAATGTTGATGTTGAATGAGGCGATTTTTGATGAGATAGCGTTGAATAAGAAAGTCTATTCTCGATGTCTCGATTTACCCCATTTGATCCATAGTCTCTGTCTGAGATCTTTGAGGTTCCCGAGTACAAAGCGATCACAAAACCTAAAAATCCGAGGTACTTGCGGCGAGAAAGTGAAATCTTCCAGGCGGGGCGAGTCTGAGGCGACACATGAGCCGGATCATCTTGATTACCGCCTCGGTATCTTCCTTCCTTCTTTATCTCCATCGATTCGAGATGCATTTGAGTATGGCAAATAGTCTAAGGAAGCTGGATGGAGGACATCGAACGTCACGCAGAACAATATCTTGACTATCCTACGGTGTATGAGTGAGGACCGTCCTCCGAAGGACCGGAGATGCTACAACACAAGCACTATGGATTACGTTTTTCTAACGAGATCGGCGAGGCTATTGCGGAGATGTTCTTCATGATGAGTCGTCTTCGATGAGGAGCGAGTTTGACACGGCGAGGGAGGACTATTACACCACAGGTTGGACCTTCTACTGATACTCCTACGGATGGGCGCCTCCTGCTTTGGTGATTCTTCGGCACCGAGCGGACTTGACTTTACGATCTTGATTCTATTTTGTATTTTTATCCACTAGAATTTGATTGTATTTTGCTACTATATTTTTTTCCTTTTCCTTACTTGATTCATATGTATTTTTCTTGGAGCTCTTTGTCGGTTTCCGTTGCTCATCTTTATTGATGAATTTTGTAAGCCATCACGGCGTATCGTTGACATTCTATGGTTTCTATTATTCCGTGTCGTGCATGAATTGTCGTTTGATTCGATTTCACCTTATCCTTATCTTTATCTTTATTACTGCGATGTGATATACTCCCGTTTTCCCCGAGATGTTCCGTGTTTATCGAGTAGTGCGGGCATATTTTTAGTTGTTTTGTCGAGCTAGTATTGGAATCATCTTTGAAACGGATAATCTTTGAGTTTGACGTTGGTTTCTTCATGCTCTGCTGACCAATGGTTCAGTATCTATTCAAATCAGCTAAGTACTTTCTTTCTTTTTAATTACGCACAACTTTGAGGACATGTTGTCGTTTAAGTGTGGGGAGGAATGGTTATGTGTATCTTTTTGCTTATATTGTTATTCTATCTTTGAAAAGAGCTAAATTTTTCAAATTTTGTTTTGTCGGTTGGGCGAATGCATATTTTTGTTCGGTTTTATAGACATTTATGTTGTATATTGTATGTTTAGTAGGTTAGATGTTTCACCCGACATACATTTCACGAGCCATATTAAATGATGAGCTAAAATATAAAGCTATACCCATTTGGATTAGTAATTTTTGATTATCTTATAAGTATCTTGTGCTTAGTGCTAATGTACGTATCGTGAGAATTATAATAGTTTGTGTTTAGAGCCGGAGTATGACATACTGTGAATATCTTAGGTTTGAATGTGATAAGCGAAACGTGACTATTGTGCTTTAAAAAGTTGTTTTTTTAAAAAAATACAAAAAAAAATGAATTAATTGGGTGTGTCGGAAGCTGGTCGATGATTTGAGTGAGGTAGGTCATATCTCGAATGTCCTATACCACTATGATGACCAAAAGCTCACGACAGTCAGAAGAAGCTGCTTGATGATTTAAGTACGGTAGGTCATATCTCGAATGTCCTATTCTACTATGACGGGCAATAGCTCATTCTGATGTGCGTATAAATGTGAATGTTAATTAAATCAACTTACGAAAGGTATTGGTGTGAATTGATATAAGACTTAGTTATCGCCTACCTTATCCCCAGTATAAACCGACAGATATGTTGTAGGGATTATCCTCTGAGTATGTCAGAAAGGTCCTAAATACATTCTATCATCCTTTTCAGGACATGTTACGTTTTGTAGGGCACATGTTATAAGTATCATCATCTTTTTCTAGTTTAAATGGGGTATTTGCTAGTTGCTTTGAATAGATTTCAAGTTTGGACTTAGTGGAAGTTTGCTATGGCTTTGCACACACCACGAGGGTGAACCTCAATTTATTAAATATGCTTTATTCTTCTTTGAAATGTCTATCTTTTTGTCGAGCCTTGATCTTGTTTTGTTTAAGCTCAAGGACGAGCAAAAGCTAAGTGTGGGGGAGTTGTTTAGGGTGATTTTTATGATTTATATCGTTACTATTTAAGTAACAATTTTCCTCTATACTCGATGTTTTGCATAGAAAGTGAGCGTTTATTTGATTTATTAAGCAAATGATGTTTGGAATGGTTTAATCGCAAAGTTGGTTGAATTATGAGGTTTTATTGTTGATTTTCTATCGATTTGAATGATTTTACACTTTGCAATGTTCTTGATATCTTGTAGATACAATTTGGCTTAAAAGAGGTTTAAAAGATGTTCAAGTGAGGATTTACATAGAAGAAAAGGATAAAGATGAAGTCGGATAAAGATAGAGATGAAAACCGGTTTGAATTACGAGCGGCGTCTGAAGCTCCGTCCAGGATGGACGGGCGTTTGAGAATCGAGCGAGGCGTCGAGGAAGAAATAGTGGATTCGAGTATTGAGATTTTTCTTTGAACAAGCGTCCAAATTTACATAGGGCGGGCGTCGACATGGCTCGGCCCGACTTCGAAGATTTTATCACGAGAATGGAAGGCGTTCAAGACTACAGGGCGGCGTCCATACGCCCGACCTAGCGAGCCCGACTTAAAACTCTATAAATAGGCACATTTTTTCAACCTAGAAGGAACCGAATTAACATTAGGCGCCCACAAAACCCTTAGAGGCGATTTTTACGTGTTCTCCACCCTTTATATACAACTTTTATGCTTTTGATTTCCTAGATAAATTTCTCCAATTATATGTACTTTCTAGTAGCAAATTCAAGTAATCAAGCGATGAGCAGAGGCTAGAGCTCATTGGAACAAGCTTTGTGAAGCCAATTCTAGCAATATCTTGATTTCTCTTTGGATTATCTTGTGAGTTTTTTTTAATAAAAGTTGTATCTTTTCTATGTTTAATTCATTGTTATTATGCAATTTTATCGATGGATGTTTTGCATGCTCGATTTTAATAATTGACGAGAGTTCATTGTTAAACCTAGATCACCATAGTCAAGATTAGATCTTTAATCTAAGTAACGATAGTTGTTAGATTGAAATCTAGGTTAAGAGATTGAGAAATTTCACACCTTTGTTATTAAAGAGTTAATCTTTTTGTATCGATGAGCGAAAGAGATTAATAAGCGAATTATCTAAGAGATTAGAAATTCATACTACGATAGGTGAATCACAACTTTTGTTAAATCATCACCAGATAATCTAGAGAAGAAATTGAGTGTTGTAGAATTGGTGGATCATTGCTTGTTCGTTTTTAAATTCATTGATTAAAATCGTTTGTGCTTGTTTTGCATAGCAAGTTTATATTTTTATTGCATGTTTAGGTTATAGAATAGAATTAGTTTAGTTAATCACATTACGCAATTATATTTCTGGCTTTAGATTTTCGATCTCTGTCGATTTAATTTCGTTGTTTTAGTTTTTAGTTTGTTAAGTGTTAATCGTTTTTATTTTCTTATAATTTTAGTAATAGAAGTTGTGACATCTTTAGGTTAGTTAGATAAAAACTAGGTAAACAACCTCGATTCCCTGTGGACTCGACTCCGGTATTAACCTACATCTACGATCCACTGCACTTGGGAGTAAACAGGATTTATTTTTATTACTTGTTTATTTTTCACTTGGGGTAAACCTAGGTTATGAGGTGAAGGAAGTCAATCTCTTAATATGGTGGGTGAAACAACAACAAATTTCAAATATGGACATGACTTTAACATGCCCTCAAGTGTGGGCGGGCTCTCTTAAGGCCAACAATGAAGAGGCCCAACACTAGCACAAGGGTGGCTCGGATCTGTGAAGAAGTGCAGGCCCAAATCCATATAAGAGGAGGCGCCGTCCCAAAACACATGTTATGAGGTGAGGAAATTAAATCTCTTAATATGGTGGGTGAAACAACAACAAGTTTCCAATGTGGAACAATTTAACAAAGTTATTTATATTTTAATGAAGAACTATGATTTTTAGGATGCTAGAACATAGAGTATGAAGATGACTTGCATAAACTTAATTAATTAGGCTTGGAGATTGTATTGTAGGACTTTAAGGAAAAGCAAATGGAAAGTGAGGGTAAAGGAGTCTCTTCCTGGATTAATAATATTGCCGGAAGTTGCTTAGTAACTTCTCTAAACAAACTACTTGAAGTTATTGAGAATTTAAATGATGTAACTCTTTATTTTATTTTATTTTATTTATTTATTTATTTTCCAACCTACTGTATGTACGTATATGAAAGAATGGTTTCATTTCGTTATAATCATAGTTGCAATGTTTGCGAAAAGAGGGGGTCACACCCCTTTCTCTAAACCGATGAAAGTTATTTATTTATTTATTAATATATATTATATTGTATTATTATTTTACTAAACCAACCTTAAAAAATTTACGGGTATCACATTCATCCCTTCTTACAGAAGTTTCGTCCTCGAAACTTGCCATTTCAGTTAACAAAACTATTGGTTATTACAAACACCATTATAAGTAGATTGAAATATTATATCGGCCAGGTCAGCGTATCTCGAAATTCAAACTTAGGTAAAAGTCGGTATGTTTTCCTCCTAACCCTTATGACTCAAAGCACTTATTGAATCTTATGTATCGAAACTTGTCTTTTGTAGCTTATTCATATCTAAATTTTGTTGCCAGGATCCTCAAGCAATTAATAATGCAGTTTCCTCCCCGTTAAACTTAAATATTTATTCCGAATCTTAGTCTTGTCCTACTATAATTTATGATTGACTCCTTAATTAGCTAAAATGCCCCACATTAAAATTTAATTCTTCTTAACCATTTGTTGAGTTCAGATAGGTAATTCGATTTTGGGCGGTGTATGAGCGTTAACTCGATTTGGATGACAACTTGTTTTTTTATGGTGGTCATAAATTTTATTTTATATCATTGACCTTTTTCTTCTCTACTTTTCCTCTCGCCCCTTTCTACTCCAACCGCACCCCTTGCGGATACTCCTCTTGGCGCCGGCGTGACCTTGTCTTTGCCGGCGTGCTGCTTAGTTAGGATCTGACCGAGTCCTTACCGGAAATAGAGCGTCCGGCACGTATAATATAAAATAAATTCTATATTATCGTAAAGCCTCTACTACGTCGTGTCGAGTTTAGCATTTTCGGAAGCTAAAAGACTCGGGTATATATTTTTTTGTACATGATAAGAATGGAAACACAACCATACTAAAGATAGAAGAGATATCTTACAACCACGATATATAAACTTTACAACGATCTGATGTCTTAAAAGATAAACAACTAGTATCTTGCAATAATTCAAAGAAATACAACAAGTCTTGAAATGGAATTGCAACATAACTTTTGAAGGAAATAACATAGTTTAGAAATAACAAGAGAACAATATAAAAGCATCAAAGGTCGTCTCTTCAAAATCCTAAATCGAACTCCGAGTTCAACTTTGTTCATCTTCTCAATCCCCAAACACAACAAACATGCATTTGAGGTAAGTACAAGCGTGCTTAGCAAGAGCAGAAGCTATTGCATTAACTAGATTTCACAAAGAAAGGTTTACATTGTTATTAAGTTATCTTTATTTGACGGACTCAATTCTGGGGTTCACTTCATGCTCGGACTAAGCGTTTCTAGCTTAACTCAAGTTTGTTACACGGCGTTCAAGGAGCGCTACGCATGGTGCTACCCGCCATGAGGTATCGTTTGCAACCTATTAGTGGATCACACCAATAGCCACGGGTTAAGACCCGATAGTATACACGTTCGGCGAAGTCACTCTACCATTTAGCCGTTTATAGGCCAGTAGAGTTATTCACTTTATCTGACCGCCCACACATCGCGATATAGGCAAGTGCCTTACCAAGAATGTTACGATGTTTAGTCTTTTACTACACACATATGTAAATTATTAATCATTAACTAGTCACCTAAGTGTTTTCAAGGTAATAGCTCACTTAACAACTCTACTCCCTCTCTTAGACTCTACACACAACATCTAAACACGTTACCACGGACATTGATGAATACTAATTCATCAAAGCACAAACCATTCATACCCTTCCGGCGGTCCCGAACTTCAACTCTATGGAAGAGTACATTCGGTGCGGAACTAAACGCATCGAAGCTTAATCAAGGCTTGTTCATGTTCATTTAGTGTTATTAGATCAAGGGTAACAATTAGAACTCATCTCGTAGCTTAAAACACACAAAATAACACTTAGAACGATATTGGGGCGCCAACACCTTTGGCGTGCGCCAAAAGCTATCGAGACTTCATTAAACTCTCTGTTCGGTGCAGGCGCCAAAGTCTTTGGCGTGCGCCAAAATGCACCAGAAAAGCTCACGAAACTCAACTGGTTTAGGTTTGGGGCGCGCAAAAGGTTTGGTGGGCGCCAAAGCGAGGCAAAAACACACAAAACACGATTTTACGCACTCTGTCGATTTCTACTCAAACCCAACCAAGTTTAACATCATTCTAAACCTCATAACACATGAAAAATCTTTACTTCAACACCTCATATCATCAAGCAATTGCAAGATCACATTTAAGCATGATTTCAACATCAAAACACCCCAAAATAAAACCAAAACTTCACCAAATCATAACTAACACAATAGGAAGATTTCCTTACTTGATCAAGGCACTACTCAAGAAAAACTCGAAACTTTGCAGGCCCTTCTCAAACTCCAACAAAAACCTATTTAATCCACAACCAATCCAAGAACTAGTTAGGATTAATGTTTCTAACTACTCAAAACTACGAAATACACAACTTTCTTCAACCAAACATGGTCAAAACGTGATGAATCCAAGATTAGGGCTATTTTCATACCTTGATGAAATCTAGAAATCTTAGTATCAAAACGATCATTGCCTTCTCACGATGCTCCTGCTATAGATGAATCTGAAAACGGAGTAGTAATGAGCAATGAATTTGAAGAAATCTCTTTTTCTTCTTCCTTTGATTTCAAACTCGAAATTAGGCGTTTAAGTTTTACGATAAATTTCTAATTAGTGGGGAGGTTATTTCCCAAATAAAACCTCCCACTAATTAATAGTCATTAAACACTCTAAATTCCCTTAATTACAATTCTTGCCCAAAGAAGAATATATATATATATATATATATATATATATATATATATATATATATATATATATATATATTAGAAAAATATATATATATAATTATATACTTATATTCAATTATAAACTTTAATTCCATAAAAAGATAAACATAATATTTCGTTCTCGCAAAATGACACGTCTGCCCTTTCCCAAGAATCGGAATATTACACGGCGTCCATCTCCTCTTCCCTGTTGTAAATATTTCCTTTTCTAGTTAATTATCTTACGGTTTCTTCTCCCTTGCTTCCTTTTGTTTTGCTCGATCTATCTCCTCCGTCGTCCTTGCCCGGTGCTCCGGTTGGCCGGATGCTTTTTGCTCCTCTCTTCCGATCTGGATCTGGTGGGAGCGGTTGGCCTTTCCGGCGATTTTTGGTGGCGTTCTTCGATGGTGTGATTTAAGATCTGGGGCTTGGGAGGTTGCGGCGGCGCCGCTGCTGGGTCCTGTGGTGCTTTTCTTCCGGTTGTTCATGGTGGATGGTTTCCATTTGTTGCGTCTTCTTACGGACTTCGTGTCTGTCTTGGCCTTTTACGGTTTGTGGATCGTCGGGAGGTGCTCGCGGCGGCAAGAGCGGCGTTTGTCTTCTCGGATGTTATTAGTTTCTTTGCTTGTCCGATTATTAGTTTAGCTATTAGTTTATTTTCCTTTAGTTTGTGTTGTATTTTTAAGTTTGTGTAGTTGTGTGATTTTCTCCTGTTAAAGCTTGCAGTGACTCCTCTGCCCGGCTTCCCATTGCGGTAGCCGTTGGTTGCTCTCTTTGGATCGATCTTTGCTTTAGTGTCACTATGGTCTTTGCTCTTTTGTGGTGGTCGGCGGTGTCTTGCGTCTCGGTGGCGGTGTTTAACGGCGTTTGGTGTAGGGAGATAGGATTTGTTTGTTGTTGTTCTTTGTCTTTGTTTATTTGTGTGTTTAGTTTTGTTGTCAATTGATGGATGGACCGGGAATTCGTGTGCATTGGCGGCTTATCGGATTTTTTCGGAGATTTTTCTCTTTTGGCTCGGCCTCCACGGCTTTCTATCTATTTGTTGTGTTGTTGTTTGTTTTGTGTTTGTGGTTCCGGCCCGGTGCGGAGCTTTGATGCGGGATTAGTCCGGTTGTTGTAAAATGCCGGTAGCGCCGGTTTTTGTTAGTCCCGGGCTTACTCGGGTTATTGGTAATAAAAGCTTTCGTCCTTTGCGCAAAAAAAAAAAAAAAAAATCATAAATTTTATTTGTGTTATTAATTTGTCATCCTGAAAAGTGTTTGTTGCATTCTGTCTGCGTGTTTTATTGGCATTTGTCATGTTATTTGAAGGGCTTACTAGCACTTTTGAATGGTGTTGGGTTGTATAGGTCTTATGGAGGTGATATGTATTCCAATTGGATTTTTATATTTTTGTTCTAAAAGAAATAATCTTCCGTTCCCTGAGGATTCGATCCCTGCTTCCACTATACTCGTTATCGAGGTTGGAGGTGTTTATTTTTATGGTTTAACGACACACCAATATCCGTTCATAATAAATCATAGTTGAAATGGCTTTGTCGGATTATGCGAGAATGGAATTTGAGATTTTTAAACCTTATAATCGACAAAGTCATTTCAACTATCAAAGTGATGGGGTCACTGAAAAAGCGTCAAAGTAACAAAGAATACACGCATGAGCTGAAGCTAGTTTGGCGGACGAGGCTTTCTCGATTTTCCATATAAATTATTTTGTTTTTAAATTTTATATTATGTTGAACTACCATTATATTATTTTATTTTAAGTAGAGATAAAATCATAATCCTCAAAAAAAAAAAAAAAAAAAAAAACAAAATCATAAAGATAGAAACATAACACCTCATTATGGATTCATACGATTAAACCTCGATAAGCGAATACTTTGAAATTAGAAAAAATATTTAAGTTTAGCGAGGTTATTCATTTATCGAACATTACTTAAGCCCTTTTGTCCAAGTCGAGACCAGAGAAAATTATTCATTTGACGAGGTTATTTATTTATTGAAATTTAAATGTAGTAATAACCACATGGAATAATCAGAATATATATCTCACGTCGTTTTTTCTACCACATGTACAAGCAAAATTCTTAATATGATAAAATAATCGACTTATTCATTTGTATTATTCACGATATGCAGATAAGAAGACTTTGATTTGTGATAGTGATGGAATAATGTATCTTATAAAATATTGATTCTTTATACCAATAATTGAAGTGGTATATACTTATAATTGAAGTGACAATATAATCTAACTAGAAGGTGGAATTACGTATGAACCGACTCCTTTCAACACTTTTTATTTATCATGATGTCCACCCATTACGATCAATCGTGTAATTTATAACATTGATCGTCTTATATGATTCGTTTATCATAATATATAGATAATATTTTGTATGTGGTTAAATGTAACATCCCGATTTTTCATAAAAGGGTAAAATAGTCATTGAGTGTATTTACTACGGCCTAATTATTATTTATCATATTTATTTGATTAAAAAGGATTTAATTAAAAAAAATTAGCAATTAATTATAAAGGATTTAATTAATGGCTATAAAAAGGAAATAATACCCAAGATCTCTTATTATTTCACCTGCTGATTACGATATAAAAAAAAAAAAAAAAAAAAAAAAAAGAGGTGCAACGGCGAGAACAAGAAAACCAACGCGAAAGATGCCAGGAAAGGAGAGCGTAATCTTGAACCATGTGACCAATCCGTTCATCGTTTCAAGAGCGCGGGAGAGAAAAGTGATCGACCGATGAGCGCAACTTTGGAAAATAACATCTACGAATTTACGTAAGTTTTGAATTTAGCCACTAGTTTTTGGTAACCGTTGAGTTCGATTCTTGAGAAATTCGTATTTTCAATCCGTAGCTCTGTTTTTCAGCCATGAGTAGTCAAAGCGATCGTCTTGGGCGTAGATCAATCTAAAAATAGTTTCGCAGCGAGTTAATCCAGGTAATCTGCAGTTTTGATCACTTTTCAGTTTCGGTTTTACGCAAAGAAATAGGATTTTAGGGTTTCTCGTTGATCAAATAGGTTTTGGGGTTGAGGATCAACGGTTGTTGCGATTGCTTGACGTTTGCTTTCGTTTTGCTGGAAATTATTGTAAGAGGCTCTTCCTAATGAGTAATTATAGTTTTATAATGATAGGTTGAGTTTTAGTGAGTTTTGGTGTTGTTTGGTGATAGAATTCATGCTAAGTTGTGATTAATGAGATGTGATATGTTTTGGTATATTTATGTTGAGTTTTAAATTTCTATTTTTGATTCAATAACATTAATTAAATATGAACAAGCTTCGATTGAACTTCTGATTCGTTCAGTTAAAACACCGATGTACTCTTAAAGGGAGTTGAAGTTCGGATCCGTTGGAAGGGCATGAAAGGGCTTGTGCTTTGATGAGCTAGAGTTCATCAATGTCTGTGTAATTGATAGGATGTGATGTCTAGCTGTCTAAGTGAGGGAGTAGAGTTGTTAAGGTGAGATTTCATCTTGAAAACACTTAGGTGGCTAGTTAATTCACCATAACAACTACATAAGTGTAGTAAAAGCTAAAAAGTCATCTATTCTCGGTTGAAGCCTTTGATTCATATCGGCGATGTGATACGTTCGATGCGCGAACAACGCATTTTGGCTATAAAGCGGCTAAATGGCGGTGGAGAAATTCGCGAGCGTATATGCATACGGGGAGATCCGGGACTATCGGTGCTACTCACGTAGTTGGCAAGTACATCTCGTGGTGGAATTTTCACCATCCATTGTGTCCTTGAGTGATGATGTAACCAAGATAAGCTAAGCAAGAAGCGTTTAGTCATGACATGTCGATGAGCATGGATTGAACCTTAGATTGAGTCGGTCTCGTAAAGATAATTTAATAATCATAATAATAACCTTTTCATCGTAGAACTTAGTTATTCATTAGCTTCTCACTTTTACTAAATACTTTGTACTTACCTCTTTTGCATTTTCTTTTGTATGCATTGTGGGGTGAGAAGGCGAGCAGGTTGATCAAGTGTAGATGGCGACTTTCGAGGGCGTTGATGCCTTGTGAAAGCTTTTAGTTTATTTCTTTGTAAAGGTTGTACTTAGACTAGTTATATTTCTTTTCTTAGACTTGTTGTACTTCTACTTTTAAGACCTCGTATTGTATAAGTCTTTGGGTTTTAAATCGTTGTAATTTAACTATCCATCTTTAGTATGGTTACTTTCTATTCATATTAGCATTTATGTTTTTACCCGAGTCCTTTTAGCTTCCGTTTGCTTTTATTTGATCGATGACGGAGAGGCTTGCGTATAATATTAGATTTATTTAATGCTATCTGGCATGAGCGTTCTCTTCCGGATAAGGGCTCGGTATCCGGGGCGAGGCGTTATATTATTGATATTTGATACAATATTTTATACTATTGCAATTGAAATGGTTGTTGAAGTATTTAATGTTACAGATTAGCTACAGCGATTTTATTACAACGACATATACAACAAATTCTTCCAACATTTATCATGATTTACAACATATTGATTATAACGTGGGTCTATCATAATCAAATGTCTTATAAAAGTATGTTGTGTCATTTAGTTGTGTAAATGTATTTCCACTACCTCGCCTAAACCTAACCCCAAAATAATGTCAAAAAATGTAGGATAGAACAGCTTGCAAACCTATCGTTTCAAAAGAAAATACAAAAGATGTGGTAGTAGTACATATTGTTATCTCTCAATTCTTTTATCAATCCGTAGCAAATCATGTACTTTAAATGCTGAAACTCAACATTATTATCAAGTCTTGTAAATGGAAACATCATCTTCTTCTTAGGTTTAAGTGTTCTTGTCCTTAAAATAATTGGTTTTAGATCTCGTAAATTCTAAGTAAATCGGGATTACAACTTGTAGGGAAGAATACTTTTTGAAGGGAAAAGAAGAAACCATAGCAAACCTTTCGCAAAATGGAAGGAGATGTTAACATTAAAGTTTTCAATCATGTTCTAAAAGCCTAAATGTATGTAACATCGCGTTCTGTTTACATTTTTTGAACACGATGTGGATGGAACCAGTGCTAATGCATCTGAATTGCAAGAACAAAGTGTAGACAAAAGCTGCGATTATTTAGAGTGAGCGTTCCATCATTGGGTTGAATTTGTGCGGATGCTTGCAAGAAGTTAGATGATGATACTCGGTGTTTTGAAACTTATTTGGACCATTTCTTGATTTAAGCGAATTTTCCGAATATGAAAATTGTTGCAAGAGTTTTACATACTGCGCATATGTGTGAGTAGATTCATCTATCCATTCACTATTAGAAAGAACAAGTTTTGGGCGGTTAAAAACACCACGACATTCTTGTGCATCTATAAATATCCGTGTAAGCTCATCGTCCAAGAAAATATCTACGATATGGATGAAATCTCTAAGTCTGAAAGTCTTAAATGATGGGCGAGAGCAAGAACGACATAAAGCACGGAATGCAAAAATAAAACGTAAATCCACACCCAAAGAAATAAACAAAAAAGGTTTAAACTCTAGTTTGTAGCAGTAGTAACTAGAGGGCTACCCAGAAGCAAAAAAAACATACATAGAAAATGATTTACCTTCAACAATGATTTACCCAGAAGCAAAAAAAACATACAAAAAAAACATACCCAGAAACAAACTCGTAACAACATGAGTAACAAGTTCCATAGGATTCATACCTTCAACAATGATTTACCTTCAACATACATACAAACTTGCTCTAAGTGCAGAATTTAAAAACCAGGACGTTACTCTGCATCTATAAATATCCGCGTCGCTCTTCTTCTATAAATATCTACGATATGGATGAAATCTCCAAGCATGAAAGTCTTAAATGATGGACGAGAGCATGAACGACATAAACCACGGAATGCAAACATAAAACGTAAATCCACACAATGAATGACGGCAAAAGATAACATAAACCACTAATAACGAGCATCGTCTCATGTCAATCCATGAATGAAAAGAAGATAAAAACTTCAAAATCAAAAGAAGTGCTTATGAAGGAGGCTTATGAAGGATTTGCAGGATCCCTAACGATATGGCAATCCTCCATTTCAATAAGACGGTTTGCGTTCCTCTTCATGAGACTAAATCTGTTTTTGACTGATTTGCATGAAGAAGACAGTGGTGTAGGTCTTCTTCATCTTGCTCTTCACACAGGCAGCCTGCATAAAATGCTTCTCATCTTTGCTTCTTAACACAAATATGTATCATTTGTCAAATTGGGTAGTATCACATGATAAATAAATAAAAAAAAGAAAAAGAAATGGATGATGCTGTTGCAATACTGAAAATGGTGAACTAGTGCAGCATAAGAGTGGCGAAAATACGAAAAAAATCTCAGAAAAGTTGAGATAGCATAAAAGAGACATGAAACAATTGTAAAAATCTTAGAAAAGTTGCGCAATCGAAGACTTTTATATTGGACATCAACCAATCTAATAAAAATCTCAGAAAAGTTGCTATAAATCAGGATTCCTATCTCTATATAAAAAGAAAAAGAAAAAGAAAAAGAAAAAGAAAAATGGGCAAGCACCCAAAGACAAATGCTTCCAAAGATATGCCCTTTGTATTCTTACAGCAGAGGGTCTAAAATTTTCATCCTTGAAACTGCATACACTTCTCGCCTTCATCATGACTTTAGGTTCGCACCACCTAAATAAATAAATATATGTCTTGTTATATATATATATAACAAGACAACGATACGATATCCTTCCAACCCTTTTCCTGAGCAACATATAAGGCCCATCGAACCACTTCAGCCTCAAGCGTGCTCTAAGTGTAGAATTTATATGTTGAAAAAGGAACGACCGACCCCCATGTTTCCAAAAGCCAGTAGTAATCTTATTTTTTATTTATCAAAAACAGCAACACGCCTCCACCAGTAGGCTTCGTATGATCCAACCGTCTGAATCAAGATAGTATTATATATGCTGGGACACATCAGATACTTCTTCTGGCTGCATCGAAGAAGCTGAAACACCATCTATCAGATTTGAAAGGAAAGACTGCAAAGGTTGTCATCTGATGATGTTTGCCGACATTCGCCACAACACAGCGATGATTCCTTCCATCATTTAAGATAAGAAAACCAAACGAAAATATAGTCTCTGGTCTCACAAAAAAAAGCCTAGACAAATGGCCTGTAAAATCCTAAACTATAATCCATGAATTGACACATATATGTACTCACACATATCTTTGTGTCTTTTCTTAATACCTAGGAGACTCCACACAACTCTCTGACACAACGGTGTAGGAGTATATGCACATTATTCATGAATGAATTCATGTATATATCAATCTTACCTAAAGAAAATCGACTACCAAGTACTTGTACAGAACCCAATCACTTTAGACATTGGCAATACATCCTGCATTTTATCTCCTCATACCTGTTCCTTCTACTAGAAATTGGAAAAGCTTCCTTAGTAACCGCAAAAGGTCTCCAGATTAAACAATAAGGTTTGCACCAATATTTTTGGATCACCATTCTAACATTAGTACAAAAATACCACCATGTAAGATTCTAAGATTGCACAGAACATACAAGTTAATAAATTATACATAAGAGCAGCTAACTTGAAGCTCGTAAACTCGTCTGTAATTGAACACGGTATAAAATGCGCCATATATATCACTTCCCCTTTACGGCCTCCTTCCCTACTAATAAACATCAACCTTCAAATATTTGATGCAAAAACCGATTATAACATGAGCAATTCTTCTTTTAAGGGAAATAAATCAGCTCTCTGCACCCCTAAATCCTAAAGCATGAAGAAAACATAAAATTCTGTAATCACACCTCACACAAACTCACAACAACATGATCAGCAAGTTACCTATTCATTCAGAAGACCACATAAAACATACCAATTTAACAAGGCTAAAGACTCGTACCTTTAGCAAACTAAATCCAGTTCATTACCATGATTTAACATTTCCTCCATGGGCAGCATTGCTCCAAACCCTTGACTCTTTTAATGGAGACCTGAACAATTGCATGCGTACAACTATCATGCAAACAACCACATTCTCTCATTTCAGCTAGCAACACTTTGGTATCCTCCAACAGCCCTTCTCGTGGAACCCTTTCAACATGGCATCAAATTTCTAACATCAGGCTCCAAGCCTACAGAAGGAAGTTTATGAAATAGATTTTAGCAGAAAAAACTTCCCTTTTTCAATCAATCCTTTGATAACAGCATTATATGATGCTATGTTAAGAGAGTCGCAGAAATTCACCAGATCATTTTGTTGGGAAAACAAACAACCGCAATACCACACATATCACAAATACCCACAAAGTCTTCCCAATGACCATAGCGGAATTAAGCGAGCCAGTCCCATGAAGCTAAATCACAAATAAAGCGAAAACGCAAACACAAAAACAACACCACAATTTTAACGTGGAAAACCCCTCTCGATGTGAGAGAGTAAAAACCACGAGGCCAAGGCCCACAAAAAACTCCACTAATCAGCAAAAGATGATACAAAAGTGTTTCAAACACATCAACCAACTCAATTACACCAAAGCATCAACTAAGAATGCAAAATACAAGAGTTGTTGAAAAATATCACCAAAAACGCGGCAGTCAGGTAACGGACGATTTCCAGAAAATTGAACCATTGAAATTCCACCGTTCAGATTGAAGAAGAATGAGGGACGAACAAGCCCTTAAAATTTCATGCCGATCGGAGTCCGTATCGATGTCCGATCGTCGCCAAGTTGCTGCTGTAACACCAACAGAAGCTGCGAATTTCCTTCTCTTTTTGCCTCTCTTTTATTGTGAAGATTATGGAAAAAATTAACTTAATTTATTCCCTTAAATACTACTTGAGTGGGGTTGGGCTCCACAAAGGAGTGATCCACCAACACACATAGCAATGTGTGTGTTTCATCGACAAGGCCATTTTCGCATAAGCCATCAAGCCAAATGCCATAAGTGAACTTATCTAGACTCATTCCTTGAGATAACATCTCACCAATCATTTTTCTTGCATCAGAACATCTACGGGCTTCAAATAATCCTTGTACCATGGTCCTGAAGGTAACAACATCGCATTTCATGCCTTTATCAGAAATTACTTTGAACAAATCAAGGGCATCGTCTACATTCCCTATCTTGCAATATCCATTCAACAATATGTTGTAACTCTGAATGTCAAATTGACATCCTTGATCCACCATGATCTGTAGGACTTGATGAAGCTCTGTCCATCTCACCTCGCAAGCACTATCCATCCATTAATGCACTGTAAGTGACTACATCAGGATGTTGACCACTTTAGACCATGATTTTCAACCAATCTAGTAGCTATGTACCTTTAAATTGTTCGGTGTTAACCTCAATAAAAAAACAAAACAAAACAAAAATACTTATTTGCGTAGATGTACAGAAGCTTGCTATGCTGATCTTGAGGACAAACATCTGCTTCATGATTTAGAATATGGAGTTGGGTTGGAAGTTGGACAACAACGAGATGAATAATAAAGAGGTAAAGTGATAGCAGTAGCATTACAACGATGAATAAGAGAAGAAGGGAAGAAGAAGAATAGGGAAATTTACAAGCAAAAAGACAAGTGAATTTCCACATCTTGAACAGATACAGATCTGGGTTTCGCAATTCGCACAAAAGTGAAAGTGAAATTATAATTGAAGCTGGACGAGAGCTGAGTTGCTTGCTTTCTATCTACCCACTTTCAACTTCTTCAAACAGCCAAATGATGCAACCGAACCGGAACCAGGCCGAACCGTCGGTTTTTTTTTAAGGCGGTTCGCGAAACTTAACGAGTTAACGGTTTAGAAGCAAGCGGTTGACCAGTTATGTGAGTTTCTTTCAGGTTCGGATCGCGTTTTAAAAATTATAATTTTTTTTTACATTTTAGAAAATACTTATTCTTTTAGGCATAATAACAAATTACTATTAATTAAATTTGAATGTAATATAAAATAAACAAGCGAATGTAATATATAGTTTTTATTCGGTTTTAAATGTAAGCGATTATAAATGTTGTTTTATTAAATATAATATTAATATTGTGTTATTTTTAAAAATTATATTATTTTTTCAATGCTTGTCACAAAATTCGATTTTTCGATATCTTTATATGTAATCGTGTCGGATCTGTGTAGCGTATAAAAAATCAAAGCGAGCGTAGTTAACATATGAGTTTTATAGTTTTTTATAGCTTTTTTTTATAGTTTTTATTGTTTTTTATAGTTTATATTGTTTTTCATAGTATTTTATAGTTTCTTATTGTTTTTAGTCGGTTTCGTATAAGTTGATTAAAAATTTTGTTTTATTAAATACTACGTGATATATATTGTGTTTGTTTTCCTTATATGTAAATTATGTTATTAGCAACATATCACAAAAATTACATTTATACATTATCTTTTATATAAATCGTGTCGGAAGCGTAGCGTATAAAAAAATGAAAGCTAACATAGTTCTTATAATTTTTTTTTTATAGTTTTTATACTTTTTTTATTGTGTTTTTTTTACAAAATACAAACCAAATTTACTTATAATTAAAATCGTATTGAATTAACGATTAAATCAGAACAACTTCAAAAATCGGCATCGTAAAATAAATTTGATTGTTGTTTTTAACAACAAAACAAATTTGATTACAAACAAAGAAATGAGTTTGAGATTAGAAAACTAGAAGTGTAGAATTGGGAGAGAGTAGGTGTAAAGAATTTGAAAAATGAATGGGTATTTATAGGATTTTTTGAAATGGTTGGAAATTAAAAAAAATAGCCGTTGGAGCCGGTCAGGTTCAGGATTCGGCCAGTTAGAGCAACCAGATTCTGCCGGGTAGTTTGAGCAAAGCGATTCTTGGTCGATTCGGTTTCATAAAATCCCGGACCGTCCCTAAACCGGTGAACCGCCGGTCCGGTTTCATTTTGCCACCTTTATGTAGATGTCATGATTTTACTCTTTCCAATTTCACACCTTTAACCTGAGTTTACTTTTAAAAAAAAAAAAAAAAAAAAAAAAAAAAAAAAAAACACACACACTTCTCACAACACAACTTATATCATTAATAGAATATTGATAGTGTCGAAAAAAATGTGCTTGTGATTAAATCCAGAATATCTTTTTGATTATTAATTGTGGCGTGAGGCTATGATTGATATGGAATCGCTTTAAAATCGATGATTTAAAAGTGTATTAGATGCACTGCACATTTTGTTGTTGTATAAACATTTCAAATTTTCAATCAATTGGTGTTGATAAACACAACACATCTTAAATGAGGTCTCACCATAATTAATGGCGTAAGAT
Organism: Gentiana macrophylla; assembly: GCA_026214975.1. Lineage (NCBI taxonomy): Eukaryota > Viridiplantae > Streptophyta > Magnoliopsida > Gentianales > Gentianaceae > Gentiana > Gentiana macrophylla. The sequence goes on along the minus strand of JAOBSW010001073.1, from coordinate 4,350 downwards.
GTCGTGAAATACTTGTGTGGTGTCTCGCATGCGTGTGGAGACAGTAGTGTCTGAACACTGTATACCACATGATTTTATTACGTATTTAAAGCGTGTGTGGTTACGATCGTTCATCAAATCAACTTTCATTAAAATTCCTATCCATCTACAAGTATTTAAAGATGTCTTGTGAAACTTAAAAATATTACTTATTCTAATAAAAAAGGAAATACCCAAATGAGCCGACTTCCAAGTGTTTTTGTCCGCATAAGCTTCTCATATAAAAGGGTTTTTAATAAAAAAAAATAAAATTCCGCTAAAAAAAAGTCTGTGTACTTTGTTTTCCAGACGAGTAGCTTTTTCCCAATCTTCTCCAATCTCATGATTCTTTTGCCTTTGCTTTGTACTTTGTACTTTGTTTGAAATTCATACTTTTCATCTCCATCTGTTGTTCTTGTAGCCTTCAAATCTGAAATATCAATACAAGCTTCGAGACGGGAGGGGCCGGGGGATAAAGTCAGTGTTTGTTCTTCTACACATAGAAATGCTTCTAACTCGGCGTGGGGAATTGGACGAAGGAATGAGCTAGTATCCTCCGGCGAAGACGACTGTTGTAGAAAGAATCTTTACATCAATGGCGGAAAATGATAAAAAGTAGATTTTGTGCTTTGTATTGGCGATGATCGATCAGATGAAGACATGTTCAATACAATTATCCACATTAGCTTATTCTTTTCTTCAGTTATATCCACATTAGCTTTAAGTGCATTCTGTTTTTTCTTCTTTGTTTATTTAGTTTCTTGTGTTTTTGTACTCAGTTCTTCCTCGGAAGATGAAGATATGCCATAAGCCTTGAGATCACGCAATTACACAACTATTTATTTTTGTTTGGTCTATTGTATTGATCTACTCTACTACTTTTCATTTATCTTTGCTAATATACTTCATTTCTCCTCACTTACAACTTCTTTCAACTTATTGAAGTAGTCCGCCAGAATTAAGTCTTAAATGAGGCCTTATCTTTGTATTCTTGGTATTATGTGCCTTAAATAGGCGGGATGTGATCTGTGTCCGCTTGAAGTAAGCCTTAAATGGGCATTATATGAGCGGATATGTGTGCCATTATGTGACCGACCCAAAAACCGAGTGCATTTCGGATCACGGACCGTTCGGCCATGACCGAGAATAATATAAAATATTATCTCGAGTCATGAAAACATCATAATTTGTGCTACAAACATAAATCGGAAGTTTGAAACAACTAAGCGACTCGGACTTACTACAAATCTCAATACAATATTTTATTACATATTACATACGATACAAATTCTTCACAAATCCACAAATACCACTCGAGCGAAGGTAAACATGAGATACCATATAACTCGTATATATTAATCCATCCCATGGACCCTGACACAATTGCTAGAGTTATCTCGAGATCTCGTAGAGGTCATCAACATAATGATATCACCATCAAACACCATTAAATCACAATTATCAAGCCAACTAGTATCTTACGGATCAATCACAACCTTGCAACTCATCTGGATGAAAAGTAAGGGGTGAGCTATGAAGCTGAGTAATGAAATCTCGCATCAAAGGGAACTAATGCATATTCTGGAATCGAGGCGAGTTCGGTTTCTCTTTCATGCGAGAATGAAAGCACAAATATAGTACAACCATAATATTTATCAAGTCTATTGATGTTAAGTAAACACAAAATGAAACTTGAATAGAAACAAGTAATCATATCATACTATACAATTTAAAGTAACTTTATCATGCATAACATTGTGGTAATTTCTTGAATCATCTACATTACTAAAACTTTCTTGTATCATTTACACATGTTTATGCTTGTAACTTTAACTTGATTTGGTTCATGAGTACAACTCCACATTTATTTTATCCCGATGTGGTGGGCACGATATAGCAAAGCGTGTGACCAGACCGGAAATGTGCACTATTTTATCCGTGGAGCGAGGGCGACCGGCTCGGCATGTTCTCCTATTTTATTCCGGGGCCGGGCACGATCTTTGGGGACTCTCGAGTTTACTATCCATGACATACATATGCTAGTAATCTTAACCATGAACCATATCATTTTACTCATTTATTCATGCACATTTTAGTATTTTAAGTAAACAGTTTCATTTCAACCGTTCAACATATAATTATAAACATGAAAGTATGACTTTTACAAAACATGTTACTGCCTAAAGTTGCCGTCCAAATTGTATAGAAATTATTATTTAGGAAATACACATAAGTATGTTTACAATTACCATCAAACATTTTGGAAATTTAACATGTCACTAAAACACGCTATTTATATTTATACTTGGAAAAGGTTCAAAACATGTTCCCAGTAGGATCGTATTGCCGGTTATGCAGAAAATGATAGTTTCAAAAAATACATACATAATTCTAGTGCATAAAGGCTTTAATAAAAGGAACTAATAATTTACAGACACCATTATAAGTAGATTGATCTATCATATCCTTCAGGTCAACGTATCTGAAATTCAACTTAGACTAAAGTCAGTATGTTTTCACTCCTAACCCTTTCTCATATTTCATTGCTGTGATCAAAACTATTAGAAGACTAGGGAGATGTTTCACGTTTTGACAAATTTGAAGTGTGGAAAGAAGAGTCTGGAAATGGTATGATCATACCATAGTCCTAGTTTGAAGCTGAAAATCTGCAAATGCTGAATTGCAAAGGGACGTATATGATGTGAATCTAAATTCTAATTGATGAAGAGCTGAAATTTCTCACTGTCTGAGAGTTTTAATTTTTTTTATATTGGTTAAATCCTTATGTTTTGATTGGCTGATCATTTAAAAGTCAATAGGACCCATTGACCAAGCAAAAACAAGACGTGGGAAAGCAGCAAATTGAGATATATGCAATTTGGTCGTTGAATTGAATATATCATGGAGACATCCACAGGTAGAGTGCAGAACAGACTGAGCAAGAAAAAAGCGGAATGACTGCTTATTTTCTTCTTCCATTGTGATCAAACCACCATTTTATTATATGAATTATTTTGTGATTCTTTCAATGATGGTTAGTTTAATTTCTTTTAGGAGGCACAAAATAAAGCAATTAAGCAAAAGGGAATGGCTAAAGAATCTTATTTGGTTATAAGAGCCTTGAATTAGATATATAATTTCAAAATCATTAATGAAGAAAAATTAAAATAAAAGGAAATAAAAAAACTGGTGCATTGGTTGTGAAATTGCGCTGTTTTGGGAAAATATAACAGGAAAATAACGGCTCCGAATTTGTTGTTGTTTTGTATTGTTTTTATTTTTATTTTTCTGTTGTTGTTTTGTATTTTTATTTTTATTTTTCTGGATGCTATAAAAGGTTTTTTTTTTTTTTTTTTTTTTTGTGGGCGCGAGACATTTTTTTCGGTGACCATTCATTGGCGCACGTCTGGCGGCCAGCCGATCTGAGACACCGCGATAAATTGGCACATGACGCAAAGACACGCGATCAAGTGACACGCGGTGCAAAGACATCAGCGATATTATGACATTTGGCGATCAAAGACACATGATGCGAGACACGCGCGTTGACCACGCGATCACTGCGAGAGACATCGCGATGAAGTGACACGCGATCACGAGAGACATCGCGATGAAGTGACACGCGGCGAGACACGCGCGTTGACCACGCGATCACGAGACACCGCGAAGCATTGACCACCTCGATGAAATGACACCGTATTGCGAGACACGCGATGAAGTGACCTTTGAGATGAAGAGACACGCGATCACGAGGCGCGCGCGTCACGAGACAACACATGAAGTGACACGCGATGCATTGACAACGCGATCTGGTGACCACCGCCCGATCACGAGACACCCGCGATGTAGAGACACCTCGATGAAGTGAAACCGCGATGCATTGACCATCCCGGACCCGTTGGCTACCCTGGTGCATTATTACCGTGATCTGGTGACACCCACGATATATTGACCACCCAGGATCCATTTGACCACCCGATCACGGTGGCCACCCCGATCTGAGAGACACGCGTCTGATGACCACCCGATCTGAGAGACACGCGAAGCGATGCCCGCCCGATCTGAGAGACACCGTGATCGGTGACCATGCCCAATCACGAGAGACACCACGATCGATGACCACCCCAATCTGAAGAAGCTGTAGAGCGCGCGCGATGCAAAGACACATCGGCCGCGATGGCCACCTCCGATCTGCGAGACACCCGATCGGAGACACCACAATGCGATGACTAACGCGATGCAATGACCACCCGATGTAGAGACACCACGATGCATTGACCACCCGATGCAATGACTACGCGATGCATTAACCCGCAATGATGCAATGACCAT